>CM042536.1:2210000-2230000 GCA_023630585.1 Cranoglanis bouderius
CCAACAGGAAATTGCGTGATTTCGTCTGTTTGGACTCAGTCTCCTCATTCCTGCACACAGACAAACATTTACTACAAACTATCTCTCATGTTTGATATCTGAGGTTTGCTAGTAATAGAACCTCATGGCCTCCAGTTTAGCATCATGTAAGCTGCTTGTCTGAATCAGACGCTGAGTGTCTCAGACTCGCCGATGTGGTTTCTAACACCGTATTAGAGGCAGACTCAGGTAGGGGGCGTGGCGTAAAGTCTGAAGGCGGAAGTGTACGTTAAAGGTGATTCTGCTGATGATATAGTTCACATTTAATTCGTGTTTGTGTAATGATATTGTAACTGGGCCAACTGATCGCGAGTGTGTGATAATTTAAGCACGCGCCGTGCACGATGCTAAACCGGTGGCTATAAGCTGCCATTACTTAGCTAATTATTAGCCTCGTAGCTCAGTGTTTATTTGATATGATCCTATACTTACTTTGCTGCTCCGCTCTGTGTTTCCTCTTCATCCTCTGACTCAGAAGAGACTCCGTATCCCACCAGCGAGTTCATCACCTCTATTTATCTTTATATAAATTTATTTATTTATTTATTTATTTTTAAGTACACAAGTATAATCGCGACTCGTTTTTTTTTTAATCTGTCTGTTTTATCCGTTAAGTTCCTGTTTATGCGGAAGTACGTTTTTCTTCTGTTCTCCTCCGCAGTGTTGACGCGTGCGCAATACCGCCATCGTGAGACTGGTCGTGGAACTGCACCGACTATTTTCTTTTGTTCCTGATTATTATTATTATTATTATTTTTTTTTTTTTTTACTTTAAGAAGTTTTTTAAGCATAACACACAAACTGCTTATTTTCAAAGAATTAGCTAATCGACAGATATCCTACAAGAGCTTGAGTTTTAAACTAGAATTCAGAAACAATCATGTGTGAGATTTATTCGCTTTCTTGCATAAACCTCTTACACACATTTTTACACCTTTTCCCCCTGCGATGCTCACATTGTTCCTTAAAGCTATTCAGTCAGTCAAATCAAGTAATCAGTCCATGTGCTCTCACTGATTTGTCAGTTCTTATTTAAATTCAGTCACCAACATAAATCTATTATTATTATTATTATTATTATTATTATTATTATTATTATTATTATTATTATTATACCAATATTAAAAAGGATTGTTAGTTAGATAATTATGTGATTAAAAAAGTTTATATATTATTCACCGAGATAGTAATGCCTTAAATCGTGCAGTTTAATTGTAATTTTATTTAGTTCACTGTTACACTGCAGGAGAAAACTCAAAGACATCGACTTTCTAACCCGCATATTTCATTGTCTCAGTCAGAGGAAACTGAAGAACAAACGGTTTAACCTGGCCTGTGAGAAAATGTGTGTTTTGGATCTTTTCCCAGCTAAAATATTACTTGAGGAAAGCTCCTGCAGGATACAGATATCCTGCTGTAACAGTACCAGGGTTTAAGAGCAGACATAACATCACTGCTGAAAAAAACCAAAACAATAGAAACCATAACAGAAATTCAAATGGTTTCCATTACAAATACCATAACAAACCATTAGCTAACCATTAAAACCATTACCATGATTGATCTTTAATGGTATCCACTAAACATAACATACCACCATTAGAAGTAGAGACCCACAGGGACCATTACAGTTTCCATTAAAACCAATACAATTCCCATTAGAACCATTAAAACCATTACAAATTCTATGAGGGTTTCTATTGTATTTATGCTGTTTTTTTTCCAGCAGGGATGACATAACGTGACATTTTTCACTTGTTATAGGAACCCTAAATAAGATCTGAGCTTGAATTTCATTAAAAGATCATCTCGAATTCATTTAAGCTGCTGAATCATGAATTTCTACCTAAATTCACTGGAACATTTTTGAGATTTACACACTTTCGGTGTAAATTTATCAGCAGGAGAGGAGAAATATCAGGGGTTCTTGTGTATATACACTGAGCAGTCATTTTATAGGATACACTTAACAACTATATCAAAACTACTGACTGTAGCCTGTCTGCTGCTGTGCACAAACTATTGGTGCTCCTCCAACCCATCCGTTATATATATATTACTGGTAGGGTATTGTTTAGGCTGTTGTAGTAATTTTAGGAAGTGTGTAATGCTTTAAACATAAATGAAACAGAAACCAGTCTCATCTTGGTTTACGATCATTTTTGTCCAAATGTACATTTAAGCACTGCTTGACGCATTTCCAGCTCTTAGGCTCAATTAAGTGAATGTGCCAGGATCAAACTGCATACAGTAAATATGACCATCACACCCATATGTGCTTGATGAACATCTCAATCCAGATTTATTCCCTATTTTGCTTTTATAATGCGCTCCACTCTTCTGGGAAGGCTTTCCACTAGATTTTGGGGCGTGGCTGTGGGGAATTGTGTTCATTCAGCTACAAGAGCATTAGTGAGGTTGAGGTGAGATGCTGGAACAGGTTTTGGCCTCTTAGTTCCAGTGAAGGGAAACTTGTAATGCTACACCACACCTGATTCAACGAGTTAGGTAATTAACAGCTTTTCATAGGTTGAACTGTGTGTATTAGAGCAGGGGGAAAAAGCACTAATATGTGAAGGACAGTGAGTTCTCAGGGACCAGAGTTGGGAAACTAGTCCCACTCAAAATGGCGGACGCGGTGACGTTCGGAGATGCTAACGGCTAATTCCGCCTCTACTGCTTGGGTATGTCTTCGGCAGCACTTTTCAGTGATAAACGAACAGATTAAATGAGAATATATCAATGATGGAGAAAGAGAAGTTTTTAATGTTGAACATGTTTCAACTGGCTTTGAAAAATATTGTTATTTGAGGTATATATTCAAGAATATTCGTGGGAAAACAAGTTCGGTGTGAGTGCAGTGTTGCCAAGCAACCAGAGCTGAGGCTCTCGAGCGCGAATTCCTGAATCCCAGTGGAGTCTTGTTTACGCCTCCGGTCCGCCCTGTGTTCTCTGCTGTGCCCTTTAAAAATTCCATGCGCGTGTGAGTGTGTGTGAGAGAGAGAGAGAGAGACAGAGAGACAGACACGGGGTGGGTGGAGCGGCTGCGCACTTCTTTAAAGCACACTGTAATTTAATGAATGGACCTGGAAGTATAGGAAAGTAACTCAGCTGCGCGCGCTAGACGAGCTGCGTTCACAAAACATTAAGAATTCGTGTTTAAAGTTGTTTTTAAAACCCCTAACTTCACTTCATAACCTAACTTGAACTTCTTTTAAACCTCCCAGAAGGAGTTACAGTGAGTGAAAGTGAATGGATTTAAAGGGGAAAACTGTGGCTCTGGCCAGGCTGCTGCATAAGGACTGCACCCAGCTACTGGAGTTATACGTAAGTTCTACTTTTTACATTATAAACACACTTTTATTCCTGAATTACACAGAAGTAACACTGGAAATGAGTGTGTGAAGACATGTATATCTGCAAAAATACTTTTACACACACACACAGTTCTCATATACACGCTGTAAGAGTTAATTCAGCACTGTTTGCGGCTGCACGATATATCGTTATTAAGTGTTTTTTACTATACTGATGATATTTTTAATACTGATATCACAGAATATAAAGTTGGAACAAACTATGGTTATGTATTATTATGCCCTGTGAGTGGTTAATGTCTTCTGCTTTTTTATTTTTTAAAACAATAGTTTTTTTTTTTTACAATAGTTAATAAATGTAATGAAAATGAAAAATAATAGTTTAAAGAACGTCCGTATTTGATCACATAGTAGGGATGTAACCGAATATGAATAAATAGATAATATATGTGTTCTATGCAGATACAAATCAGAGGGGAAGTATTTGGGTTTTATTAGAGAGCTTGACAGAAATTCTCAGATATGAATGCGTCACGTAATGGGTAGAGATGGAGACGGAGGCGGGTGTAAGTGCAGGTTTAAACTTTAATAAAGAGTGAAAACAAAATGCAAAACGGAAACTAGGAACCCACAAGGCTTTGAAATAAACATGAACCAATGACCATAACATGAAACTGTGGTAAGAAAGACAAAGTGTGCAGTGAAAGCATGACTCTATATACAAGTGCTCATCAGTCCAAAACATGTATCAGGTACTGACAGTCATGTGATTGAATCAGGTGACGTGCAGTGGCTGATGGGAATCGTAGTCCTTAGTCTTATTCCGGTATTTACATGACAGAATGTCACAGGACAAGCAAAGATGAAGCTCGTTAACACGAATTTACAGCATTCATTCATCCTTAGTAACTGCCAAGTCAGGATCACGGCGGCTTAAATTACTAACCCCAATTCCGAAAAAGTTGGGACAGTATGGATAATGCTAATAAAAAAAAAAAAAGAGGAGTGATTTGTAAATGTACTTTGACTTGTATTCAAATAAAAAACATATAAAGACGAGATATTTGATGTTTCACCGAATCAACTGCATAGTTTTTTGAAGGTAAATGTTTATTTTGAAATTGATGCATGCAACACGTTCCAAAAAAGTTGGGACAGGGGCAATTTAGGACTAATAGCGATGTGACAAGTTGAAATGAGAAGGTGATGTGAAACAGGTGAGGTAATCGTCTAATCATAGTGTATAAGACTATTCTGGTCTCATCTGAGATGGACAGTAGCACAGTGGAATCGTGTTTTGTGGTCTGACGAGCCAGCGTCTGTCATGGTACGGGGGCGTGTCACTGCCCATGGCATGGGTAACTTGCACATCTGTGAGGGCATCATTAATGCAGAAAGATATGTACACATTTTGGAGCAACATAGACTGCCATCCAGTGCAGGACAACCACAACCAAACCACATTCTGCCGGATGGTTGCGTAAGCAGAGAGTGCAGGTGCTAGCATGGCCTGCCTGCAGTCCTGACCTGTCTCCCATTGAGAATGTGTGGCACGTTATGAAGCACCAAGTAAGGCAACGAGGCCCCGTACAGTTGCGCAGCTGAAGAAATGCATAATGGATGAATGGGGGAAAATTCAGCTCGCTAAACTTAACCGACTGGTGTCTTCAGTCTCAAACGCTTAATAAGTGTTATTGAAAGAAAAGGTGATGTTACACAGCGGTAAACAGTCGACTGTCCCAACTTTTTTGGAGTGTGTCGCAGTCATCAGATTTGAAATGAGTGTTAATGATGTGTTTTCAATATAGTACAGAGTGAATTGAATTTTCAGATGACTCTGGGTTTTTTTTTTGCATTTTCCATACTGTCCCAACTTTTTTGGAATTAGGGTTGTACTTTTACATTTATGGCATTTGGCACACGCCCTTATCCAGAGCAACTTACATTTATCTCATTTATACGACTGAGCTGTTGAGGGTTAAGGGCCTTGCTCAGGGGCCCAGCAGTGACAGGTTGGTGGTGCTGGCATTTGAATTCACAACCTTCCAATCAGTAGTCCGATGTCTTAACCACTAAGCTACCACTGAGCCTATATTAGGCTGCTAGTTTGTTTACATTTTAGGAAATAGAACCAACTAGCCAACCCTGAATGTCTGTGAGCTCATGTATGTGGAAAAGGGTGGATATCTCTCAGGGTGTTCCCACAGCCCAGCCTCAGAGGAAGCCTGTGTTATACTTCACCCTCCCTGCTTGGTAGCTGTCACTGATGGGGAGAGCAGGCTGGTGGGTGGGAAATTGGTAGGCGACAGAATTCACACACCATGCTGACACTGCTGACGTTTCTACATTTGAGGTTTTCTCCCAGTCTTATTCAGTGTTTAGGCCACACCCACTTCAGGTTTAAATCCAGTTTAAATGTAGATACAGATACACCCTTATCATATAGATGAATACTGTTAGTCATAGTTAGTTTTATTTAAAATCAAGCAATCCAAAGCAAGCCAAGGTTTATGGCACTACAATCTCTGTATGGATGTAGCCACGAACCTTAAAGAACACTGTTCCCACAGATGTAGCTGGAACCTCATCGAAGTATGAGATCAGAAGTTTCTAGTTTGCGTTAATGACAGGATTTAGTGTCGAAACGTAGCCCTCAAACATAACAGTAGAGGCTGCGTTGTGAAAGAGTTAAGTTCATGTCTAGAAGACTTTTGTTTTCTGCGCTGCAAAAGCAAAACCACTTTGCATGGACTCCCAAAGGATGAGGATGTAAAGCGTCAGTGGTTAGAATTAATGAATTAAAAGTAATGCTGCAATGTAAATTAAGAGAAAATTAAAGTGTTTTTTGACCTTGGATGAATGTAAACCTATTTTATGAGACATTTAAAACAACACACGTTTAAAAAAACATAATAGGTGCACTTTAATGTAGAATTGCAAAGTATACAAATAAAGTGAAAAACAATCAAACATTTTTAGGAAAAAAATATAAAAAAAATTACAATAACTTAGTTGTGTAAGTGTGCACACCCCTAAACTAATCCTCTGTTGAAGCACATTTTGATTTTATCACACCACTCAGTCTTTTTGGGTAAGACCGTATCAGCATGGCACATCTTGACTTGGCAATATTTTCCCATTCTTTCTTCCAAAAACATTCTAGGTCAACCAAATTGTAAGGGCGTCTCCTGTGCACAACTCGCTTCAGGTCACCCAACAGGTTTTTACTTAGATTCAGGTCTGGGCTCTGGCCAGGTCATTCAGAAACATCGATCTGCTTTTGGTTAAGCCGTTCTTTTGTTGATTTGGACATGTACTTCGGGTCATTGTCCTGTTGAAAGGAGGAAATTCATTTTCATCTTCAGCTTACTAGCAGACACCTGAATGTTTTGCACTAAAATCAACTGGTATTTGTAGCTATTCCTGATTCCCTCCACCTTGATAAAAGCCCCAGTTCTGGCTGAAGAAAAGCAGCCCTAAAGCATGATGCTGCCACCACCATGCTTCACTGTGGGTATGGTGCTTTTTTTTGTTTTGTTTGTTTTTTTGTTTTTTGCACCAAACATACCTCTTGGAATTATTATACATTTTGGAATTGGTTTCATCAGACCATAACACATTTTGCCACATGGTTTAGGTTGGGCTTGGATGTTTTTTTATGAGAAAGGGCTTCAAGCCGCCCGACCACACAGCCCAGACATGTGAAGAATATGAGAGAGTAATGAGTACTTGTCAGATATTCCTGTAGCTCCTTTAATGTTGCCGTAGGTCTCTCGGCAGCCTCCCTGGTAAGTTTTTGTCTTGTCCTTTTATAAATTTTGGAGGGACGTCCTGTTCTTGGTGATGTCACATGTTCTGCCCCATTTTTCTATTTGTTGATGATGGCCTTCACGGTGTTCCATGGTACATCTAATGTTTTAACGATTCCTTTCGACAGTGAGACCCTGTACAGGCTTTGTAAACTCTTTGCGGACCATGTCTGGATGAAACCAAGAAGATGTGAAGAAAATCCTACAGAAAAGGCTGATCTTTCTTTGGAGTTAATCAGAATAATAAATGACAGCTGTATGATGATTACTTCTGAACATGAGAGTGTTTGTGATTGGTTCGTTCTGAACATAGCCAATTATAACAGTCAAACTGGGTCACTGCAAAACAAAACATAACCACTTCAGAATGTCTTATTTATAGCCACAAACTAAGCTTTAGTGGTTAAGCATTAAGAGGTTCACCTTTGGTCATATTAGGTGCTTGTTTGGACATTTGTATGAAAGGAATTTTATGTAACTGGACCCTTTAAGTGGGAATTTTAGCAGAATACCCCTGCAGTAAAAAGAATGAAATGATAAAATAACAGAAATTAAAACGGCAAATGATGGAGAATACAACATCAGCATTGTCGAATATTACCCACAACACATTTCCACAACGTGGACCTCACTCTTATGTCGATCCTGGTTACGGCCCTTGATATCGTGAGTCATATCACGGCGTGTAGCCGATAGTTCTTGGGGGGAATGTTGTTGCGCAGGAGGAATTAATGAATAAATGCTGTGTGCTGGATGGATACAGTGAACACGGTAAACACGAGGAAAATAAGGAGCTTCTTTATGCACATCACCTCTCCACAACCCACTCGCTCTTTGGCTCTCATAATCACCTGGTTCTGCTGCAGAAGGCCAGGGTTGCTGTAATCAAATCTGTTTACGTGCCAAAACCATGATCAAACCACTCCCCTATTACTGTTACCCAAATGCCAAAGTGTCAGGGTTACACAGGAAGGATAGGAGCCTGGAGCGTAGGAGCAGTTTGGAATTACAACAATGTGACTGTGGGGGAAAAAAGATACACACACACACACACACACACACACACACACACACACACACGCATTTTATACGCTAGTCAGGACATGAAGAATGAAGTAGAACATCTCTTTTGCTTTCTCTCTCATGGTTAATTAAACAACTGCAATAATAAAGATTAGTTTTTGGCAATTTCCACTCTTCTACAGTGCAGTGTGCACTCAGCTGTGTATTCTACTTAAAACAATGGTTGTGTGTGTGTGTGTGTGTGTGTGTGTGTGTGTGTGTGTGTGTGTGTGTGTGTGTGTGTGTGTGTGTGTGTGTGTGTGTGTGTGTGTGTAACCAGGCCCCTGATCAAGAGGCTCTAAATTCTTAATCAGTGACTTATCTCATGCCACACTTCCTGGTTTTCCATAATCACCCTGGACCGAGCTGTGTGTGTTGCTCAGAAACTGCTTACTCATGCCTCTTAAAGTGGAAATAAGCAGAATTGTTTCATTAAGAAGATCCTGGGAACTTAGATAGATGTGTAGAATGCTCCATGTGCTGCATTCTGAACAAATGGAAGCTCCTCAAAGATAAAATCCACCCTGAACCACTTGCATATTCATCTACGTGTATAATTAACGTGATGTCCGAAATATATTTTATAATTAAAAAAACAACTATTTTTAGTTTGAACATTGGTTAATGGTTTCCTATATTACCCATAATGCTGTGCGACTACCTGCTGATAGCGTTGCAGTGGGATTTATCCCTCGCTTCATCGCGATGCAGCAGCACTTTAGTCCTTCAATCAGTCCAGCTCTCTCACCTCCTCATCTGTACACTCTGCTCAAACACATCAGCTTCCAAAGCTTTAACCTTGAGGCTAATACAGCTGTCACTGCCATCACACTCGTCATCTTGTAGCTCCCTAACTAGTCTCTTCCATAACTCGACATCATATAGCTACATTGCATTCTGGGACTTTGAGTCCAACATTTGCTCCGACGTCTTCACTAAATTCTCATTAATATGATGTAGAACACCATTTTTGTAGGAGCTAAGAGCAAAACCTGACCATGATCACGCTTATATTTGAGTGATATGTTTGAAGTCATGGGCCTAGACTCACAGAAACTGAACAGCTGAAGACTGGGGAAAAGACCAGGTGATTTAAACTGTCCAGTTTGGGTGAGTCTGTGCTCATGATAGTCTCAGATTCCTGCGCTTGGCTGACAGGAGTGGAACCTGATGTGGTCTTCTGCTGTTGTAGCCCATCCAGGATTCGATCCCATCAGGATTCGATGTTTTGTGCATGCTGACATGCACAAATGACATGCACTTTTCCTCTGACTCTCTCTTATCAACAAGGCGTTTCCACCCACAGAACTGTCTCTCACTCAATGTTTTTTGTTTTCGCACCATTCGGTGTAAACTCTAGAGACTGTTGTGTGTGAAAATTCCAGAAGATCAGCAGTTTCTGAAATACTCAAAACAGCCCATCTGGTACCAACATCCAATCCACGGCTAAAATAATTATAAAGTCATTATAAAAGACTGGGATTATAAAACACTTGGTTAAAGGCACTGGGATTATAAAACACTAGGGTAAAGAGACTGGGGTTAAAACAGGGATTATAAACACTTGGGTTAAAATACTAGGATTTTAAACACTGGGGTTAAGATACTGGGCATATAAAACATTTGGATTATAAAACACTGGGATTGAAAATCAGAATCATTTATTTGCCATAAACCCTGGGATTAGGACACTGGGGTTATAAAACACTGAAATGAAAGACACTGGGATTATAACACTGAGATTATAAACACCAGGATTATAAAACACTGGGATTACAGACGTTGGCATTGTAAAACAATGTGTTCATAAATTATTAGGACTGTAAACACTGGGATTATAAAACACTGAGTAGAAAAATAGAACATTTAACTGAGATAAAATAGAACTCTGGGATTGAGTGAAATAGACCAAGGAAGTATGATGTAAATGTTATGCCCAAATAAGGACGTCTGGATTTACTGCCTCAGTGGGGCAATGGAAAAATTAACTACTGAACTCGTTCTGAACAGCGATCTGGCCTTAGTTATCATCCACTCTGCTTTGTTCTTCCTCCTGTTCCAGACTAATCGTGAATCTCTGCCGTCTAACTCTGTATCCGGGTCACAGTTGGTCTCCGTCCCTCCGTTAACATCTCAACTATCACCCTCTGAGAAAATCTGCTTCCTGCACGCGGCTCTCCGAGTGTGTCTCCGTCTGCTGGACAAGGCCATCACCCACGAGGATGCTCTCTTCCCCAACACTCCTGAGGATGAGTACACAAAACAACGAAAAACTGTCCGAGACCGACTGGAACATCTGGTGATGAGCACAGAGCGCCTCCTGGTGGGGGGAAAGAAGTGTGACGCAGAGGTACTTGGAAAAATACTCGGAGATTGATTTATTACATATTATTATATAATATATTTATTCATGTATGTTTAATATAGCTTTAAAGTAGAATACATTTACACATTTTTATATCATTTCATCAGAGTATCCTAATTAAATAAAATTTGGTCCATTCATTTTTTAAATTTTTTTATTTATTTAAATATTGCATTCAGTTGGGTATAAAATTCTCATTAATATATTTAGAAAAAATATATAACAAACAAATATGTTGGATATAATTGATTTTCCTTTTGTTTTTAATATGCATTCATAAAACTACCACAAATATAAATACATGAATACAATAATAACCATCTGTAGATGCTTTTTAGCATTAGGGTACAGATATGATTATTATTATTATTATTATTATTATTATTATTATCATTACCTTTTCATGAGTCCAAAATCTCACTGTGCCCTCTTCACAAAACCTTGTAGCATGGAGCATTTTTGTATTGTTAAGCAATAAGCTAACTCCTGTGACTGCTTTATATCATTTCAGGGTAATTATGTAATTCTATGAAGGATGAGGAAATTACATCATAGATGTTCTGAAACCAAAATACATTTCATTTAATTTGACACATCGGATATATAAACCGATTTCAGAAATGTTGCAATCTGAAGATAGTTTGCGTGTGTGTGTGTGTGTGTTTGTGTGTGTGTGTGTGTGTGTGTGTGTTAGGCAAAGGACTTGGTGGATGGTGGGGCGTTTGCTCTGAAGAAGTGGATTCTCCAGGTTCTGCAGGACATTGTGTACTGGTCCAACAAGACAACTGAAACTCTCCAGACCCTGCCTGCTCTCACAGACAAGAAACCAACGAGAACAAGAAGAGCAACAAGAATGAAGGAGGCACGCAAACTACGCAAATAAACGTGTGTATTTTAGAGAGAGAGAGAGAGAGAGAGAGGATTTTACTGAAACATATATAAACCACAACTGAATAAACCAACACTTTAGTAAAGTAAGACAATATTTCCACATATACAGACCTACAAAACTAATAATAATGATAGCTAAGGCAGATTTTTTACTTAAGCATGCCACAATAAGCTTTAATTTCGCTAGTTTGTCGCCCTCTACTGGACTAAACGCACCATAACATTACAAAAAGAAGAGCTTTTCAGCATTTTGTCTCATTTGGTAGTATAAATCAGGAGGATATTGTATAATATATTAACTTAAAGGCTATCTAAAATTTTATTTCAAATATCAGCAATACTTATTTATTGTATTACCTTTGTTGTATGACGTGTTATACCAATACAATATAAATACTGTGTGTAAAATATCACGATACAGATTTAAGTTTAAATCACCTTTCCCTAGCGTCCAGGATGCCGATACGCCCCAAATTTACATCATTTATTTATCTTTTGGTCATATGTGAAGTGTTGATGTAGCTAACATCAAAAAGTCATGTTTAGGACGTTTCATGTTTCCGTGTCTGATGGAAAATCTGTTCATGTTTTTAACACTGAAACGCAAAATTACACGCAATGGTCAAAGACACCGGAACACTGTTGCTAGGCAACTGGTAAATATGGACGCCATGCACAACCTAGCTAATCACTGCGTCTAGCGAGTTTACTCTCTGTAAAATCTTTTATACAGATATTGTGAGGGTGCAGTGACTGTAGAAACCAGACAGAATTATCAGAAACATCAACATTTACCTCAGATGTGTTGATAAATTACTTAGGAAAGACTCCCTACGACTAGAATTACACTTTAACTCCACTTAGCATTGATCGCTAACACAACTCCCACACGTTCAGCCATGTTGAAAAACGTCAGTGAAAATTAGGGCTGGTGTAAATCGTTGTGTTCACTTTTAAACAAGTTAAAACTCTTTAAAAGATTTTATTATTATTATTATTATTATTATTAATCAAAACACCGCCATACTATTAAGGAATATTTCGGATCACAGTATATTAAATAAATAAATAAATAAATAAATAAATAAATAAATAAAAGTTGAATATATTATGTAAAGGCAATAAATAAATAAGACAATGAAAGGGACATTTAATTTATGGCATTTAAGTAAGAAATAATTTAATTATTAATACTTTAATCACTCATGTACAAAGTATTCATTTAATAGTTTGTTTATTAAATTATCAAAATATTTATTTCAAAGACATGGCTTTTAAATAGTCTGAAATATTAATTATAATAATAAGTTATATTTATATAGCACTTTTCTAGACACTTAAAGCGCTTTACATAGTATGGGGGGGAAATCTCCTCAACCACCACCAGTGTGTAGCCTCCACCTGGATGATGCGACGGCAGCCGTAGTGCACCAGAACGCCCATCACACACCAGCTATTGGTGGAGAGGAGAGATATAGCTGATTCAGGGATGGAAATTATTAGGGGGCCATGATAGACAAGGGCCAAAGGGGCAATTTCGCCAGGACACTGGGGTGATACACCTACTCTTTACGAGAAGTGATTGGGATTTCTAATGACCAGTCAGGACCTCAGTTTAACATCTCATCCAAAAGATTGTGCTCTTTTACAGTATAGTGTCCCCGTCACTATACTGAGGCATTAGGACCCACACAGACCACAGGGAGAGTACCACCTACTGGCCTCCCTAATACCACGTCCAGCAGCAACCTTAGTTTTCCCCCAAGAGATCTGCCATCCAGGTACTGGCCAGGCTCAACCCTGGTTAGATTCAGTGGGAAACCAGGCGAGAACTACAGTGTGATATGGCTCTGGAATAATGTGGTTGGCCTGTAATACTGTTGGTATGAACTCCATCACCTAAAGCGCCTAGTAAATAAAACATTTTAGGAAATCATAAAGGATCAGATTTACTGGCCAGGAACACTTGCAAGTCTGATTTATTTTCATTAGATTTTGTGCTCAAATACTTGCAATGTGTGCAATCTGCAACACCACAAGACCATTAGAAGTTTATTCTTCTAATATTAGCACCTTTTTAAATATCAGTATTGTGATTTTATTCCCTGCATCTCAAAATCTATGACTTTGTTTATCAAAAGGTTTCTAATTTGTTTTTAAAATAGTGTATTTTATTTTATTTAAGGCAGTGATATCAAAACACTGCTGTACTAACAAAAGCATGAAAAGTTATGCAGCATTCGACTCGGAAGTGAGAAGTCAGAATTATGTCATTTTTGTAAGTCTGAGCTACACAGTGGGGGGAAAATGCCTGTCATGGATGTTTGTCTTTTGTTAGCAACAAGCTAGCCGGCTAACTGTGATGAGTGATGTATATTTACAGAGATTTAACAAGTGAATGTATCTGTATGTTGATCAATCTAGGTAAGATAATACTTGTGTGTGTATATATAGTATAACTCATTTAAAGGTAAAAAGTGTTACTTCTTTACTGAGAGCTGCCATGTTGATTTGACGTCACTTGCTGAACTCGGGGTTGAGGAGACCATCCCGTGTTTACGAGTAGGTATTCTGAGTAGAGAGGATGACTTCTTTGGTTTTTCCCTAGTCTGAGGTCTGAAATGCCAAGTTATGTGTTTTAGTCGAATGCCACAATAGTGTCATGCCCATTCTTAGTCCAGCGATGCCCCCTGGTGGACCCACTGAGAATTTAGAATGGAAAATGAGAAATTGTGAACAAAGAGGAACACATTTTTTCAAAAGTGTAAGACTGACTATAACGTTATAGATCGCTTTACATATATTACCTAAACGTGGGCTCGGTATATTAATACCCTCAAGCCACCAAGATTAGAGCACCAGTTTATAGGAGTAAACAGATAAACCTGCAGATTAAAGCTGGATGTGCACTACAGACCAAATTCAGCCTATGGAAGGAAGCTAGTGATTTCTATAGTTTTAAAAACCAGCAAACAACATGTTTATTGACACCTAAAACATTTTAACAAAATTTTTTTTTTTAGTTATTTAGTATATTACTGTTGTAGACATTTAGTCAGACACTTTTATTCACGGTTAAGAAACACATTCCTGTCCATTATGTCCTGAAAACATACTTCATGTTATTTTTACAGAGTTAGCGGTGCTTCAAAGCTTTTGGAATATGTAAAAGTCACACATTAACACTACACACTGGTCGAGTGCTCAGAGTGGATTTCACCAGACTGAACAAAATCAACACATCAACTAAACGAAACACTAAAAGGCCTACATTCCCACTAGCACGCAACAGACAAGCGTTCTTTCTACGTACATGTGTGACACGGAGCTGCTTTTCAGCAACAAAGCGATTTTCTCAACTCTATGCAAATTAGTTTGATGCTATAAAACGGCAAATCTAGACTATTGCCTCAAATAATTCCTCAGACCAATCTGGTGCGACGTTTCGTCAGTTTCCCGCTCACAACTTTAGTTCCTACTTGCACTTAACTCCCATTTAAATAAGGTTTCATCTTCTCCTGTCATAAACGACCTCTCGTTTCATGTATATAGAGACATTACGAAGAACAATAAAGCTTAGAAGGAAGTAGCAGAGATTGTTGGTGTCTCTGGTGAGTGTATGTAGCTGGTACAGTCAGCTCGCTTTGCTAATCTAACCTGAGAATGTAGTTAGTACAAAACTGAGCATATAACATGCAAATCAATCAATTTTCACACAGATTAATGCGCTATTGTGTTTAACTAGTATGCTTTAGACACTATATCTAGCTACTATGGTTTCTTATCTATACTTAAAAAAAAAAAAAATTTAAAAAGGCTGGACAGGCCACGCCCACAAGCGACAACAGTAGCAATAAGCGACACTTCAAATCATTCTGCTTGTCTCTTGTCGCTTCCGCTCATTTTATGCTTCTGTTTGCTAGACAAGCTGAAGCTGAAAATGTTGAGAACTTTTCAGAAGGGCAACCACGTTCTCGCTCCTCCTCTCTTTGAAAATGAATGCGAATATTGCGTCCTGTGTGAAAAGCCCTTTTCGCTGACACTGCTTTAATCTGTTACATCTGCACACCTTCACTATTGTTTTATCTAAAGATACTGAGCAGAAATCTGTGAGATTTATCTAAAAGGCTGAGAGATCTCTATATAATAATAAAAAATAAAAAGAAATAGAACATCATATGATGTTAGAAATAGAGATTACACACCTGCGACTACTGATATAATGATCTCTGTTATCTTTACTATTTTCCTCATTTTAGATTTCTCACAATATCACTAATCAGTTCATATGTAGGCATTAACCTTACAGAGATTAATCAGATTCATACCCGGGCTTTAACTGTTTATATCTGCCTTAGAAACAAAAATTCAAGCATAAGCCTTTATCAGAATGTCTTTTAAGATTATGCAAAATGTAGCCTACATGTTACTGTGTGTCAAAATGTTTGTGTTTTTGTATCTTTTTATCTTTGTATACATTTAAATTTATACGTGTATAAATAAGACAACCTTTAAAATTGTATGGCTGAGTCTACTGTTTTGTTTAAAAGGTACAGTATGTAGAATTGTTTTTTGTTGAGAATGGAAAAATGGTAGGAAATATGTATGTAAATGTGTATGTGCACTGTCACTGAGTTTTAACTGAATATGCTTTTAAAGCTTGAGTGGTGTGATATCAGAAATTACTCAGTTACCGACCCGGGAGTGTTTCCTTCCACTTGTACCACCACAACTCACCATGATTACACTTTTTTTTTAAATTACAAAACATTTTGTTATTTTTATCCTTTTAGAATGACATATTTATGAATTGTAGTTGAATGACTGAAATAGGCTTGTCCCTGTTATCACTTCCTTAAAGTGAACATCATTAAATCTGTCTGTTACAAAGAGCTGACACTGGAATGAAAATGTTCAATAAAAGTTTACTTATGAAAATATGAAATGTCACTGTTTATACTTAATAAGAAAACTTTTTAAAAATAAAATCAATTTTAAACAAATTATTTAAAAATTATTGTCAGGACACATTATGTACATTACTGTGAATTAGTTTTAGCTGTAACAAATGATAAATAAACATAATACGAGTATATATATATATATATATAGTACTGTGCAAAAGTTTTAGGCACATGCAAAGAAATGCTGTAGAGCAAAGACGCCTTCAAAATAATGAAATTAAATGTTTCTACATTTTAGAAAAATACAGTAAAGAGCAGTAAACAGTAGTAAATGAAACAAAGTCAATATTTGGTGTGACAAAAAAAATTAAAATTAAAATTAAAATAGCAGTAGTACAATTAGTGCAGTTTTATAAGGAAATGAGCTGGTAAGTTTTATTGAGCATCTTGCAGAACCAGACTCAGTTCTTCTGGACACTTTGACTTTCGCACTCGCTTCTTATTTTCGCAGTGAAACCCAGCAGCTTTCATTGTGTTTACTGTCTGAAAAGTGTCTCTTACGTAATATGCTGCTTTCTTTAATGACATACAAACATTTTTCTGTAACGTTTAATTTTGTGCTAGAAAACTAATGTTTGGGAATCTAAAATGTTTTTTGTACTGACTTGATAATGTAGACGTCATCAAATAAAAAAATCTATAACAGGTGCATCTCAAAAAATTAGAATATTGTGGAAAAGTTCATTTTTCCCCGAAATTTAATTAAAAAAGTAATTCAACTTTCATATTTTCTAGATTCATTACACATAAAGTGAAATATTTCAAGCCTTTTTGTTTTAATCTCGATGATTACGGCTTACAGCTCATGGAAATGAGATACTGGAAAAATCCAGCATCTCAAAAGTATTCGAATAAAGAATTTATAATACAGCGATGTGGACCTGAGAAGACTCTAATCAGCTAATTAACTCTAAACACCTTTTTACTCAAAACCCCGTCGCTCAGTGGTCCAAAGTCCTCTTTTCAGATGAAAGTAAATGTTACATTTCATTTGGAAATCAAGGTCCCAGAGTCTGGAGGAAGAGTGGAGAGGCACAGAATCCAAGTTGCTTGAAGTCCAGTGTGAAGTTTCCACAGTCAGTGATGATTTGGGGTGCCATGTCATCTGCTGGTGTTGGTCCACTGTGTTTTCTCGAGTCGAGAGTCGATGCAGCGTCTACCAGGAGATTTTAGAGCACTTCATGCTTCCATCTGCTGACAAGCTTTATGGAGATGCTGATTTCCTTTTCCAGCAGGACTTGGCACCTGCCCACAGAGCCACAACTACTAGTAACTGGTTTACTGACCATGGTATTACTGTGCTTGATCGGCCAGCCGACTCACCTGACCTGAATTTTGTCAAGAGGAAGATGAGAGACACCAGACCCGACGATACAGATGAGCCGAAGGCCGCTATCAAAGCAACCTGGGCTTCCATAACACCTCAGCAGTGCCACAGGCTGATTGCCTCCATGCCACGCCGCACTGATGCAGTAATTCGTGCAAAAGGAGCCCCGCCCAAGTATTGACTGCATAAATGAACATACTTTTCAGAAGGTCGACATTTCTGTATTATAAATTCTTTATTCTAATATTTTGAGATACTGGATTTTTTATTTCCATGAGCCGTAAGCTGTAATCATCAAGATTAAAACAAAAAAAGGCTCGAAATATTTCACTTTATGTGTAGCGAATCTAAAATATATGAAAGTTCCACTTTTTTAATTAAATTATGGGAAAAAAATGAACTTTTCAACAATATTGTAATTTTTATATACACACACATATATATATATATATATATATATATATATGTATATATATATATATATATATATATATATATATATATATATATAAACAGCAGCTTTGACAGTAATACAAATCACAAGAATACACTGCCCTCCATTAATATCGGCCCCCTCGGTAAATATGAGCAAAGAAGGCTGTGAAAAATGGTCTTTATTGTTTAACTTTTGATCTTTTGTTTAAAAAAATCACAAAATTACTCTGTTGTGCAAACACAACACAGGTTTATCAACAAAAAAAATATGTTCAACATAAGGGATATGTGTGCAACAATTGTTGGCACCCCTATGAATTCATATGAGAAAAATATGTTTGAAGTATATTCCCTTTGATATTTTACATTTTTTTAGTACACCTGGGTGACTAGAAACAGGAAATTGTTCAACCATGACTTCCGGTTTCACAGGAGTATCAACATTAGGTAACACATAGGCCAAATTCCCTTAGTCATTCATAACAATGGGTAAGACCAAGGAATATAGCTGTGATGTGCAGCAAAAGGTTGTTGAGCTTCACAAAATGGGAAGTGGCTATAAGAAAATAGCACAAGCATTGAAAATGCCCATTTCCACCATCAGGGCAATAATTAAGAAGTTCCAGTCAACTGAAAATGTTATGAATCAACCTGGAATTGGACGCGTGTCTATATCGTCTATATTGTGGTTGGATCATCCAGCAGGACAATAATCCAAAACATACATCAAAATCAACACAAAAATGGTTTACTGACCACAAAATCAAGGTCCTGCCCTGGCCATCCCAGTCCCCTGACTTGAAACCCATAGAAAACCTGTGGGGTGAACTGAAGAGGAGAGTCCACCAGCGTGGACCTGGAAATGTGAAGGATCTGGAGAGATTCTGTATGGAGGAATGGTCTCAGATCGCTTGCCATGTATTCTCCAACCTCATCAGGCATTATAGGAGAAGACTCAGAGCTGTTATCTTGGCAAAGGGAGGCAGCACAAAGTATTGAGTAAAAGGGGGCCAATAATTGTTGCACACCTATATTTAACAAAGATATATATTTTTTGATAAACCTGTGTTGTGTTTGCAATTGTTTGATATCCATGAGAGCAGAGGATTTTTGTGATTTTTTTTAAACAAAATATCAAAAGGTTAAACAATAAAGACAATTTTTCACAGCCTTCTTTGCTCATATTTACCGAGGGGGCCGATATTAGTGGAGGGCACTGTATTCCTGTGATTTGTATTACTGTCAGAGCTGCTGTTATGTAAGGAATAATATATGTCGGCGCATGCTGTTATAGGAAAATAATCATGGGGTGATGCAATACGGTATGACGCCGAGTTAATGTTACTTCCCTGGTGTTGATTATTTTCCTATAACTGCACTTACTCAAGTGTTTTATTCCACTTATACCACAGCAGTTTGACAATGAGTACAATTTTCTCCATTTATAGTTACATTTAATGTTATGGAACATCCATGAAACCGGTTAGTTCCTGTTGTCACTTACATTATAGTAGCTATAAACAGTCGTTCCCTCACCAGCCTCTCGTTTTCCTCTCTGAAGACAAATAAATCTCTGACCGTTACAAAGCGCTGACACTGGAGACTCCTTCCATAAATGTTAAGTAAATGTCTCCTTACTTAGCTCACTATATCAACGATTACACACGGTTTTTAATCTGTCAATGTGGAGAGTCCCCTGGACTAATCCCTGTGAATGAGCGGTTACTATAGAAACGATAACGTATTAGATATGTATATATATATATATACAGATAATTTCTGCCTGCATCT
>CM042536.1:2242500-2255000 GCA_023630585.1 Cranoglanis bouderius
CTCTGAATCAGCCAGATGTTTGTTGTTACTCTCACTGTGCCATTAGTGTCTCTTGGGAAAGTTGTTATTGTTTTGGAGAAATCCTGTAATAGAATCTGATGACGTATTATACCCTGGTTGAGGAACAGAAAATGTCCTACTACCAAATCTTTGTGTGAAATTCACTCAGTTAAAGAGCACAGTCGGTGTGTTTGGGCTGTATTTAAATCTCCTTAACCCCGCTTGATAAACGTGCTGAACACTGAAGTGTTATTGCATTACACAGAGTAGCTGTGTGTGTGTTAATTTCAGTTATTTTTCCTAAAACAGTATTTAATTTCCACCTGCCAGCAGAGGAAACCCATTTTAATTACTTCCATCAGATTTATAATGACTTCTGTTTGCGCCTATTCCCAAATGAGGGTTTACGTCGCCAGACTTGGCAACCCGTTCTGCTGTCAAATGGGTTGTAAGAGAACACAAAGGGGGCGGGGCCTAACGATTGATTAGCGCTGTGATTTCCATTGATCGCTTGCAGTGATTAGCAGTTTATTGACCGCTGTGTGTATGACGTGATTCCTGTCTTATGCAAGTGGTTAAGTTCATGAAGCTGGCAGATGATAAAAGGAATGTGTGTGTGTGTGTGTGTGTGTGTGTGTGTGTGTGTGTGTGTTACAGACGTGGTTGCAGTAGGAAGAGAAAGGGCACACCAGTGAAAGTGTGTGATAGAGTCTTTGCCACAGAAGACGATGAGGAGAACACGGAGCACAGCTACGGACCAGGTGAGGAGTGTGTGTGTGTGTGTGTGTGTGTGTGTGTGTGTGTGTGTGTGTGTGTGGTTATAAAAAATAAATCATCACTGCTTTGTTGTATTAGAAGCAGGCTTTTTTTATTTTCTATACTTCTAAAACAACACCTCAGCGCCCCCTGCTGGTGCACTGGTGCAGCCTAGATTAGTTTTTCTCCTAATAGTGTTGCCGTAGTTAATCGCTTATTGTGTTTTCTTTATTAATATGCACAAAGAAAGATAGAAGCGCGATAACGTATATGTTACTGAATTGTTTTAAGTAGCATCTGGTAGATTTTCATACAACACACTCACTATGATAGCTTGCAGCTAGCTAAGGCATTATGTTAATCACGCTCCTGTAGAAGTGCATGATGGGAACGTGTGATAGATTAGAGTTAAATCCCGAAATTTCGTTCTTCGTAGCCATTACCCGTCATAAAACAGCGGCCAAGGTTTCCAGCCGCCAATTACAAGCCTGACGAAGACAAAGTCGGAAAACTCGTGATTACCGTAATTCCAGCGTGATGTAAGCGTACTGTTAGTGCTGGGAGATGTTCCTGGAGTAGTGCGCTTACCGTAAACACTCTAACAAACGGGTATGTTACAGTGAGGCTAATGCAGGAACGATAACACAAACTCATCATTTGAAAATGTGTGTGTGTGTGTCTGTGTGTGTCTGTGTGTGTGTGTGCGTGTGTGTTGTATAATTACAACACACACATCACAGCGTGTGTTGTACCATAAACTATGCAGCATAGTTTATGGTATTGTATGACTCTTAGGTTGTATATCACTGCTGTGTGTGTGTGTGTGTGTGTGTGTGTGTGTGTGTGTGTGTGAGAGAGAGAGAGAGAGAGAGAGAGAGAGAGAGAGATATGGAGGGAACATCTGAAGCATGTATATGATGCAGGTGTGTGTGTGTGTGTGTGTGTGTGTGTGTGTGTTTCAGGTAATGTACAGGAAAGAACAGAGCACAAACACAAATCTGGTCCATACAGCACTGCTGAATCTGCCCAAGCCTGGTGAGTGTGTGTGGGTGTGTGTGTGTGTGTGTGTGTGTGTGTGTGTGTGGAGATGAGATGCTGTGCATATATTTATGTGACTGTGTTTATGAGTGTGTGCGTGCAGTTGAGGGAAGATAGCGGGTAATTGTTTGTGTGGTTGGGAAGATATGTGTGTGTGTGTGTGTGTGTGTGTGTGTGTGTGTGTGTGTGTGTAAGGGGGGTGTGTGTGTAGATGTGGGGGATTACTGGAATGTAGGCTGTGTGTGTTTATTGCAATGTGTTTATTATCTTTGGGCCAATAATGGAATGTGTGTGTGTCTCAGTGTGTAGTCATGTGTATGCATGTCTGTATGTTTGTGTTTAGCCACAGTGAAGATGATACTGTATGCAGTGTGTGTGTGTGTGTGTGTGTGTGTGTGTGTGTGTGTGTGTGTGTGTGTGTTTAATGTGGAATGTTCCATGTTCATATGGAGTGTTATTGAATTCACATTACCGATGGTTCAATAAAGAAAAGTGAACGCTAAATTAAAAAGTCGCTCACTTACAGAGTGGATAAAATATAATTAAGTGAAAAATGATAGAGAAGGTAGGTTAGAAAAGTCTGTGATTTAAAAAAAAAAAAAAAATTAACAAAAGTATATAATTATTAAAATAGATTCTCTGATAATATTTCAAAAAAAAAAAAAAAAAAATATATATATATATATATATATATATATATATATATATATATATATATATATATATATATATATAGTAGAACAGTAGTAACAATTGTATTAAAATATTTTTAAAAATACAGAGATAATAAAAAATTTCTTACTTATGGAGTGAAGTAAATATTAAACTAAAAACCTGGATGGAATTATTTTAACAAATTCTTATTTATAGCATGATGCAAAAAAATAAATGTTTAATAAATTAGTGAATAAATGAATCACGCAATGCAGCGATTTAAAGAATAATAAACAGTGCCTCACCTAAAGTGCACAGTGATAAGTTAATATTAAATTTTTTTTAAAAAGTCTCTCGCTCACCGTTTTCCAGTGATGTATTTCAGCATCATATTAATGAGAAGTGTAAAAGTAGCGGAGACGTCGGTGCATACGCTGGACTCAAAGTCCCAGAATGCATTGCGGCTGAGTCACGGCAGAGACCCAGCTAGCCTAGTTAGCGATTTACGAGATGACGAGCGTGATTTTAGCATCGTTAGAGTTAAATCTGAATCTTTGGAAACCCGATCCGTTCGAGAGTGTACAGATGAGAGGAGGAGGAGGAGGACGTGAGAGAGCTGGACAGACTGAAGCACTAAAGCGCCGCTGCATCACTCTCTTTAGGTAGAGGTGAAGTGAGGGCTAAATCCCACTGCACCGCTATCAGCAGGTAGTCGCACAGGATTGTGGGTAACATAGGAAGCTGTTAAAAGTGTAAATGTGTTCGTTTTCCCTGCAACTTCTCATCTCCAACTGAGTTCTTATCTGTGAGAACACACAACCGTGGGATTGTGTATGTGGCGTTGATTAATGTGCTGTATATGCTGATCTCTCTCTCTCTCTCTCTCTCTCTCTCTCTCTCTCTCTCTCTCTCTCTCTCTCTCTCATTGATTGCCATCATCTATCTATGTCCGTCTCCTTTTGCTCCTCCCTATCTCACTATGTCTCTCTCACTCTCTGTATCATTCTGTCTTACCTCTGTTTTTAATCTGCCTCTCTCTTCCTCTCTCTCTCTCTCTCTCTCTCTCTCTCTCACTCACTCTCTCTCTCCTTCTCTCTCTCTCTCTCTCTCTCTCTCTCTCTCTCTCTCTCTCTCTTTGCCTGTCATGTCTCAACTGTTTCCCTCCTTTTCTCTGTTGTCTTTTTCTTACTTTCTCTCTCACTCACTACTCTCTCTCTCTTCTTCTGTTGACTGATTGTGCCCTCTGTTTGTCTTTGTCTCACTCTGATATCATGCCTCTCTGTCTCTGTCTCTCTTTCTCTCTCTCTCTCTCACTCACTCACTCACTGTCTGTCATGTGTCTCCTGCCTTTGTTTCTCTCCCTCTCTCTGTCTGTTTCTTGTTTTTTCTCTCTTTGTATCTGGAACTCCTCATCCTTTCTCTCTCTCTCTCTCTCTCTCTCTCTCTCTCTCTCTCTCTCTCTCTCCCCCTCTGTCAGCCCTGCTGAGACGGGGGAGCAGAGCTCCAGCAGCGGGAGGGGAGCCGTTCTCTACCCGCCACCCAACTGCCGTATCAGGGAAGTGCACTGTGGCAATCAGGTGCGGCTGGTCGTCGTAGCGATTCGCGACATCACCAAAGGCGAGGAGATCACCGTCGACTATAATCCAAGCGAGTGGGGGGAAAACGCCATGACGAGGGTAACCATGGAGATTGTCACACACATCTTAACATCACTCAGCAGATGTTATTTTTTGGGTGTATTGTGTATATTGTGTGTGTTAATGAGTAAGTTTAGGGATATAAAAGTTAACAGATAAGGTACAAAGTAGATTTACAGAAGTGAGGACTAAAACTGTAAATCATCAGGAGCATTCACACGAAGGGAACGGGGAAACATCACACTTAGATCAATAATCCTAGCAATCGTCATCCTCGTGCGTAATCAATCTAGATAACTAGCTAGCTTCTGTATGATTAATCGAGTGGACAAGTACAGGTTTTCCAACAGGAAGCCAGTTTTATTCTTATATTCTATAGTTATTATATCATGAATTTATAATACAGTATGTATAAATATTCGATCTGTGAACGTGATGATTGATAACTTCACAGGAAACCATTGTGACTCAGCGTAAAGTTTCAGCCCAAACCGCTGACGATTATGGATTTTAGTTTGTAAACATAAAGAATTTGGAATTATACCGTTCTTATATAATTTTATTACTTTAAATTTAATGTTTCACAGTAAAATTTGATTATTTTATATTTATTATATATTAGCAATATTTTGGTGTAAAACGTCTCACATAGAGTATATTCACTGCCATGTAAATAACATTTATACCATTAACATATTTTTGCCAAAAGATTCAGATAGAACCTTATACCTCCAAGGTATTATTAATAAACATTAAATAATTTTAATCACTTTAGTAGCATTACTAAATGTATTCTGGTTAGTGGTCTGTGTGTGTGTGTGTGTGTGTGTGTGTGTGTGTGTGTATGTGTACTATGATTACTGTGATTATTGCAGGTAAATGATTGATCAGCACCATGACGTACATGACGTGTGTGTTCTCCTTGTGTTGTAGAGTTTACCCAGCTCAGTGCCTGCTGCAGCAAGCGAGCCACCTCCTGACAATGAGAAGAACATTAAGAAGGTAAACTTACACTGCTAAACATACACCACTCATACACTCATAAGACACAGAACTGCCGTTATTCATTACTCCTCGTTTTAACACTTTTTGAAACCAAAGGAATGTATTTGAACGAGATCAGTCTTAATATCAAGATATATACTGTACAACTACATAGGCAATTTATAGGAGTTATTTATCTAATAGCTTTGATAATGGTGTACTGTGATTTTCACCACAGTGGTACGACGGTTACCACCTCTAACAAAATAGGATAGAATAGGGTCAACAATCTGAGGACAACATGATAGCCATAAACTTAACCAAAGAACATAGTAAGCTATCTATCTAGTTAACTTGCTTATTGTGAAATAGATATTGTTTGATGTTGTATAAATATCAAAATATTACAATAAAAATTTAGGTTCAGCTACTGAAATACCACTTGTGTTGATTTGTGAAAATCGGAGCTAGTTTACTCCACTTCTACAACCGAACTTGGCACTGAGATGTAATGGTAGTGGACAGATACCTCCTCTAGAGTCAATCTGAGGTTCACTTTCTTCAATTTGAACTCTCCAGATTGTGAAACTATAGCTAATAGCAGCTAATGTAACCTGTCTCTGTAACCACAGTAGTTGGGGGAAGGGGCGGGGTCAGGGTGGCAGAAGGACATTTTTTCCAATACACATAACCTCTTTTTCTGTCTCTTATTGTCTTTATTTGCGTTCCTCCTTTTGTCTGTCCACGAACTCAGTATAATATAACTGTTTTGTAAAGGTCACTTTTCCGTTTGTGTCTGTCATGTTTTGATTTTTATCGTCAGTTTTTTTTTTTTTTATACATGTAAGTGTACTCTCTCTTTCTCTCTCTGTCTTTCGCGCTCTCTCTCTCTCTCTCTCTCTCTCTCTCATTCTGTTTAGGAAGAGGAGTCTGGGTCTGGTCCCGTTTCGGGTTATGTCACTCCATCCTGGTCTCTCTCTCCTAAATCCTCTCAGCTCTCTCATTCTGAGCTCAGCGACTCAGATGATGCAGAACCGCGCAGCCGGATGCCTCGTCGCCGCAAAAAGCATCGCAAACTGTCCTCTTCGGCTGCGGCTAACACTAACGCTAACTCTAACGACAAGAGGAAACCGCCTCATCCCCCGCCTCACCGGCCACCGGGCCGACCTCCATCGCAGCCTCTGCCCCACTCCCTGCCCTTGTGTCCCCCTCAGCCTCCTGCACCCTCCAGGCCTGTGTTTAAATGCCCCGCCCCTGCCGGAGTAGGGGGCAGCACCGTTAATGTCAGCGCAGGTAGAGGTGTGAGCCCTGTGATGCAGAAGCAGTGCTGTGTGTACTGCGGTCGCCATTACCGCTCTCTCCAGCGCCATCTAGACAAACACCACGTCCACCAACCAGACGTACGTGCAGCCATGTTAAAATCACAAGGCTCCGCCCACCTGCCTCATCTCCATGCTTCTCTGCCTTCATCGTCCTCCTCCTCTTCCACTGCCTCAGGGCACAATCGCAACCACAGAGAAGCCGTCGTTATACCCACACAACAGTCTCCACCCCCTCCTCCTCCTCCTCCTTCTTCAGTTTCTCCAGCCAGAAAGAGCCCTGCTCTCACAAGTCCCTCCCCTCGCAAAAGCCCCGCCCCTCCTCCACCCACTACACCACCCAGAAGGGGAGGAGGTGTCCCTGTGTCGGTGCTGAAGAGAAGCCCACCCACTCCGGTGACTCCGCCCAGGAAAGCAGGACGCAAAAAGAAAGAGAAAGAAGATTTAGACATGGTGGAGAAGATGAAAGAGGAGTTTGTTGAAGTGTTGAAGCAGGTGGAAGACCCTAAAGTGGAGGAGGACGAGAATGAGGAAGAGGGAGAGGAAGATGATGACAGCAGTGCAGAGGACAAGAGTGACCTGTCCAGGTATAATCTCAGAGTGGATTCTTCATTAATCATTCAACAAAAAATTAAGACTAAGGGCTAGTTAAGCAAAAAAAAGAGTTGTTAAGTGAAAAGGGAATTTCAGTAGTCATTTTTAGATTCCATTTTCATAAAAATTGAAAATAGCACCAGCACTTGTAATCTAATTATGAATCTTCTCTCTCTTTTTTTGTATATTTTTCTTTCCCTGTCTTTCAGTTCTCGCCGTCCCCACATGCTACCCCTGCTCTCGTCTCTCTCCTCCCTCGTGCTGTACCTGCGCCGTCTCCAGCATTCAGCCTTTATCTCTCTCTCTCGCTCCCCCCAGTCAGCTGAAGCCTGGCGTCTGCTCTGCCACTCCAGCCTGGCGCTTCTCATCCTCTACAACCGCCGCCGCGAGTGTGAAGTCTCCAAACTCACCATCTCTGAATACCAGGCTCGGGTGACCCCTCAGTCCTCTGCTTCACTGCCCCCCAGTGCTCTTACACCCCTGGAAGCCTCCCTTTCCCCCTTTGAGAGGCTTGTCCTGCCCCATCTCCCTCGAGTGGGCGTCCAGGGCAAACGAGGAAGAGTGCAGCCCCTGATTCTGCCCCCTCACTCCGAACATTGCCTAGAGCTTCTTTTACAAACAAGGGCAGGAGTCGGGGTGGATCCCCACAACCCGTTTGTGTTTGCTCGGCCATACCATTCTCCCGCCACCCCTCTGAGAGGTACAGATCTGCTCCGAAATTTGGCCAAATCAAGCGGAACGCGCCACCCGAGGGCACTAACGCAAACACGCGTCCGTAGACAAGTCGCAATTCTTACTCAGTTACTGATGCTGAGCGAAGGCGAAGAGGAGGGACATCGCGGAGCTGCGCAGCAGAGATTAGAGAACTTCCTCCAGAAAGAGTACCATGTGACACAGAGCTGTGCTACTATTGGCCAGGATCCGGGGCTCATGGGACTGATTGGGCGCGTGGTACTGTGTGGGGAGAGAGACGGCGTACTGTTCCGAGGAATGAGTCTCCATCATATCTGTTTAGAGCTGGATGGTGAGTTTGTGTGTAATTATGCTGAACAAAATAAAGGAAAATAACCCAATATGTTTATATTAGATCCATACAGGCCCGGGTTATTAAAGAATAATTAAATAGAAGGCTGAATATTATTAGGTCTGTTAAACTGTAAAAATATGAACCATTGCAAGTGTACATGCAACGATGAAATCCTCTCTCTCCTCTCTCTATTCATTTCATTTTATTCTGTTTTATTGGAATACTTCTTATATTGAGTCTTGGTTTCTGGGAATATTAATGTGTAATAAAACAGGCAGTTGAGCATTACAGAATCATTTAAATGTACTGAAGCTTGAACTTTGCAATCTTTCCGTGTGTGTGTGCGTGCGTGCGTGTGTGTGTGTGTGTGTGTGTGTGTGTGTGTGAGCAGTGATGTCAGGGAATTCTGCAGATTCATTGTCGGAGGAATCAGATGGTGAGCGAGAGTCTCCTACCATCATGATTAAAAAGTCCTCCAGCAGCACCAGACCCCCTCGTCTCAAGAAGATGAGCGCCTCTCCCTTTTCTCCCAACCGCAAGAGGAGCTCAGGACAGCCCAAACCAGGTGTGTGTGTGTGTGTGTGTGTTTGCACCTAATAATTAACCTGCAAGCTAATACTGTTACTGCAGTGTAAACTGATGACCTTGTGTGTGTGCACTGCAGATTATTTTCGAACAGCTCCCTCTCTGTGTTTGTGGCGTGTTTGCAAATGACCAATGATTAACATGTCCGCAATTCTCTCTCTCTCCCTCATCTCTCTCTCTCTCTCTCTCTCACACACACACTCTCCCCTTCATCTCTCTTTCCCCTCTATCTCTTTCTTTTACTTTCCCTAACTCTCTGTTTCACTGTTCTGTGACCCTCACCTGTCTTTCTCTCGTTATCTGTCTGTCCTTCTGTCACTCTCTCTGCCTTTCATTAAGTTTATTTCTGTCTGTCTCTGTCCTTCTCTTTCTTCCTTTATCTTTCTCACTTCCTCTATTTTTCTCTTTCTCTCTTCTGTACCGCTTCTCTCTCTCTCTCTCTCTCTGTCTCTCTCTCTCTCTCTTGCTCACTCTCTTTTCTTCTTTGTTTTTCCTTTTCCTTTATTCCTCTCTTTCCTCTGTTTTTTTTTGTATTCTGTCTCTCTCTTTCCCTTCCTTCCTTCCTTCCTTCATGTCTCTTTCTGTATCTCTCACTTCCTCTACGTATTCTTTCTCTCTTGCTTAATGCTTCACTCTTTCTCTGTTTTCATTTTCTTTACTCTCTCTCTCTCTCTCTCTCTCTCTCTCTCCCTGTTTTTCTTCCTTCCTTCCCTTCTTTCTCTCACTGTTAAACTCCTTGTCTCTTTTTGTTTTTGTTTTCTTTCACTCTCTCTCTCTTTTTTCCACTCTCTCCATTTTCCTTCATTCTCCATGTTGCACTCTTTGTCTGTTCCCTCCATTTCTCTCTTGTCTTTGTTCTGATTTTCTATTCCTACACTCTCTATCTGTTTCTCCTTCTCTTTCCCCGTACATCAGGCAAGCGTGGCGTCCTGAAGCGTCCGTGGACCGAGGCGGAGCGGGCCGCAGTGGAGTCCCACCTGGTGCGGAACATCATGGAGCTGCGCGTCCCCGCTAAAGCGGACTGCGAGCGCTGTCTGGAGCAGTGTCCCCTCCTGGTCACCAACCGCAGAGACTGGAGAGCCATCAAGTTCTACTGCCACAACCGCATCCAACTGCTGAAAAAAACACAGCAGAGACAGAGCCCGCCCACCCTGTCCGTCTGCTGAGACGGCCAATCACAAAGCCTGCTAGGGAACGGTAGGACGAGTCAGTGGTAGGGAGGGAATGTGAGGAGTTTTTTAAACCAGACTAAAGCTGTACAGATTTGAAGGTGTACCCTGTTTGTGTACAATCACCAGATGTTTTTAGTTAGGAAGGCTAGAAGAATAGAAGTGTCAGCAATTCTACACATTGATGAAGATTACCATTGAAACAGAAAAGTTTTTTTTTATTATTATTATTATTATTATTTTTCAGATGGGTTTATTCTCCTTCTCACGTTAATTTATGAGGACTTGGGGCGAAATGGGAAATGTATCCTGTCAATATTGTGATATTTCTGGACATCACGATACATAATGTGTATCACAATATTTAGTTTTTAACAACAACAAAAAAACATTTATCTAGGATAAACTTGTTACACTGTGTGACAGTACACCCTGTACTCAATATTCAAGTGTATTGTGATGTTCATATATCACAATATCGATATCGCACAATCATATTGCCCAGCCCTACTATACACACAAAACAACACTAATTTCTCTAGTTGTCCCTAAGGTCATCTTCTACTATTTATTTAAGCGGTTTGAAAGTTTCAGTGGTGCTTGTCCCTCGTGACCGATGCCGAAACAGAACACATTATGCTTCAGAAGAAAAGTGTCATCTGATACTCGGCATCTTGGGCATTTACAGCCGGGCGACACAGTGTGCTGTCTGTCTTCATCAAATCATCAGAGCGGCTTTGTTTTCACGCAGAAGAAAAGTCTTTGAAAAAGAAACGAGTCAGGTTAGCAGCGCATTAGACACATTTCCTTCTAAAGTGTACACGTTTGACCTTTTTTTTTTTTTTTTTTTTTTTTTTTTGAGAAAAGAAGAGCCATGCATGAAACAAGGAAGGAAAGACGAAAAGTGAAGGATAAAACCATCATCTGATCTCATTAATCAAACATTTCATGCTCAGCTTTCTCCTTCATTCTGTAGGAGTTCAGAGTTGTCTTTGCAACCTTGACTGTTTTTTATATATTTTTTTTTTCAGTCAAGACGCACGGCGACACGTGTTAAGCGCCCTCAGCTTCTTATTTTTTTAATGCTTTCATGAAGTAAATAGGGGATAATTGGGGAACACTCACCTTAGTATTCACTACACTCTATTTTCACACGAATACATTTCAGCTGGTTCTGTGTGAGCATGCGGTTCTAACTGCTCAGAGGTTTTTAACAGGACGATTAGAACGATTAGTCTAGACAAGTAGCTCGGATCGTCTGACAGCACAGAACGTCAGCTCAGGCGTTTAGAGTGTTAGATTCTTACGATTCTAGAACAGAACGGAGCCGGTTCAGGTTCTAGAACCGTAGCGTAAAGATTTCAACAGGATGTTTAGAATGTTTAGAGTCGGTTCTAGTTCTAGAGCAATAGGACAGAACATGAGCACAGACATTTAGAATGTTAGACCGTTATGATTTTATAACAGAATGGAGTCAGTTTGGGTTCTAGAATGGTAGCACAAAGATTAGAACCGGCTGGTTAGAACAGAGTCGGTTCTCATCATATTGCACTAGCTCAGACCTTCTGATAGGACGGAATATCAGCTCAGATGTTTAAAGTGTTAGATCGTTACGATACTAGAACAGAATAGAGTCGATCTGAACGGTGTTTAGAACAGTGTTGGTTCTAGTTCTAGTTCTGTTTAGAACGGTGTTGGTTCTAGTTCTGGAACAGCAGTCCAGAAAAGTAGCTCAGACCTTCTGATAGGATGGAACGTCAGCTCAGACATTTTAGAGTGTTAGATCGTTAGTATTCTAGAACAGTAGCTTAATGATATGAACAGGATGTTTAGAACAGTGTCGGTTCTAGTTCTAGAACAGCAGTTTAAATGTTTATGAAGGAGTCGGTTTTAATTATAGGACCGTAGTTCAAAAAGAACATTTACAACATTGTTGTTTTCGGTTCTAGAACAATAGCTGGGACATTTTTAATAGGATGTTTAAAATGGTGTTGGTTCTAGAACAGCAGCTCCAGACCCTCTAATAGGATGTTTAGAACAGTTGACACCAACTAGTGCTATAGGGCCTTCAGCTCATCATTCAGGAGTTGGTTCTAGTTCAAGTCCTTGATTATAGAGCGGTAGTAACAATGTCGGTTCTGGTTCTAGATCAGAAACTGAGACATTTTAACGAGTCGGATTCTAGATCCATAGCTCAGACAGTCTTACAGGCCGTTTTAAGAGGTGTTGGTTCTAAAATAGTAGCTTGGATATGTCAGCAGAGCAGGGACAAGTAGTTCAGACATTCTGACAGAACGTTTAGAGTTGGTTCTGGTTCTAGAGCAGGATCTCAGACGTTCTAACAGGAGGTTTTAAACGGTGTTGGTTCTAGAACAGTAGCTTGGATATTTTGTCAGAACTTTTAGAGCGGGTTCTGGTACTAGAGCAGTAGCTGAGACATTCTAACAGAGCGTATAGAGCGGGTTCTGGGTTGCATAGGTGCATGTAATTGTTGCTTAACGAGGTTAATTAAATGAGCTTTACTTTTGTGTGTGTGTGTTTGTATGTGTGTGTGTTTGTTTGTATGTGTGTGTGTGTGTGTGTGTGTGTGTGTCAGATCGGTTTCTACTCTTCAGACTTTTTTTTTTTTATATGAAACACGTAACCACACTTAACATCTCAGTTTACACTTAAATTATTTAACAGTGGATATTATTTGTGTGGCGTCTTGTCTTCGGTTCGTTCTCCACTCGCCATG
>CM042536.1:2260000-2372500 GCA_023630585.1 Cranoglanis bouderius
GTGTCTGGTTCCGTCGCGTTCTCTGTCCTCTCCACTGTTCTGGGATCAGACGGTTCTGTGCAGTCCACATTACACACTGACTCGTCGCTTATGTCTCTCTCTGATCCATCCTGAATATCAGGACTGTCCTCAGAACGTGTGACTGGAGCTCCGCCCTCTTTCCCAGCATCCTCTGCCGGAGTCGTACTTGTGCTCCCACGGTCACGGGTTGCCAGATCTTCATCACTGTGTAATGTTTCTGGCTCGTAACCGTGCGTTACTCTCTCCACAGGACTCTTCTGTGAGCCGGTGTTGGTTTCTGTGGGAAGATGTTCGCAGGATTCAGGTGTGTGTGTGTGCTTTAAGTAGACCGTGCTGTGATGATGATGATGATGATGATGATGATGATGGGGTGGCCTGGAAAAATCCTCAGCAGTGAGAGCCGTGTCTTCTGTCACTTCCTCTCCGGTCACGACCTCCTCGTCTCCTGAAACGATACGATCACGGTGTGATATAACAGCAGCTCTGACAGTAGCGCAGCAGGTTTATATTAACGCGCTCCTTCTAATACGTCATCGTTTCTATAGTAACAGCATACGGTCAACGTGGATGAATTAAAAGATGGGTGTAATCGTTAATCTGTAAAGAGACGTTTATTTAACATGTATGGAAGGAGTCTCCAGTGTTGGCGCTTTTTGTAACAGTTTTGTAACAGGTAAAGTTGTTCATCCCAAAGTGCATATTTATTAAGGCAAATACGCATTATATTATTTTTTTGCGTGTGTTCAGTCAATCGGCGCCAGTGTACCTTACGTTTTTGCACAAATCAGTAATTGTACTACATCCAAATCGAAACCCTGACAACGTCTTTTTTCCCTGTGAACCAGGATTAGCGAATGATGTATGGCCTCACCCACAGAGCCGTGCTGTAGCTGCACCGCCTGCCCCACCGACGTCTGGACTCGCTGGTGTCCACTCAGAATAATCACATCTCTTCCACCTGTCAATCAATCACACTTCAGGACTTCAGCACTAATTACTACTGCAGGTAAACATGACACATATGAATATGTGATGCTGTATATAAAATACACAGTAGTGCAAAGTGCAAATGTAAGAAAAAGAAGCAGGCGTGCTGATAAACATGAACTGATGCTAGGATTAAAAAGAAATATACAGTAGAAGCAGAAGAAGAAACATACTCCTCAGTCCCACAGACACGTTATAGGTAAGGCCTATGTTTCATCAGGACAGGAAAAGGTAGGGAAAAAGAGAGAAAGAGAAGACAGGATAGTCATAGTACAGAAATAATATATCAAAAACATTCATTCAATATTTACGCACATGCTTACGCTGATTTTCTGGGCATCCTATACAGATTATAAAATCATGGATAGAAAATTAAAAGTGGACTGAAGAAGGAAATGCTGTATTTTTTCTTCGGTGTCGAATGTAAAAACATATGAATGAGAAGATGGTGAGTGTTAAAATAAATCTATTAGGAGCCTTTTATATGGCCAAAATATTGCTGCATGAATAGTCCTAATTGTAAATATCAGAATAGCACTTGATCCAGGGCATGCTGACACTTTACATTTTATTTCTGTACAATTTATTTTATTATATATATAATTTTTCTGACAGTTACTTGGGCACACAGCTCAATCAAGCTCAATAAAAATGTGATGAAATGCCCTCTAGGATGCTCCTACCTGTGAGAGCATGTGAAAAAGTGCCCTCTAGGATGCCCCTACCTGTAAGAAAACATGATAGTGTCCTCTAGGATGCCCTTATGTATGAGAAAACATGATAAAGTGCTCTCTAGGATGCCCCAATGTGTAAGAAAACATGATGAAATGCCCTCTAGGATGCCCCTACCTGTAAGAAAATGCGACGAAGTGCCCTCTAGGACGCCTCTACCTGTGAGAAAACGTGATCTAGTGCCCCTCTAGGATACCCCTACATGTAAGAAAATGTCATGAAGTGCCCTCTAGCCCATACAGTGGAGAATATGTGATGAAATGCCCTAATGGCTGCCCTTCAAATGGAAAAAAAAACATGATGAAGTGCTCTTTAGGGTTCCCCTTCATACAAGAATATGTGATGACGTGCCATGTAGTATGCCCCTAAGTGCAAGAAAATGTGATGAAGTGATCTCTGAGATGTGGTGCCCTATAGGCTCCCCTACATGAGAAAGGCACAAGATACTAAAATTATTAAAATCATCCCAACAGCCTGTTTGCCAATCATATTTTAATATTGTCCTCCAATGACATTCCATAGTGTTTTGAGTTCAGAATCGAGCGTAACTGAGACACTCAACTTATTCTCGCATACGTTCAAAGTAGCGCTCAAATCTGTAGTTACAGCTGAGGTATGAATACTGATGTGTGTAATTTCGTTATCCTCAAATGTTAGTGAGTAAAGTGTTTTACTGATAGAGCACAGTCTAACACATCACACGTCTTAATTCTCAACGATTGATGTCATTTCAACAGAATTATATAGATAAAACTTAAATTATGTACGAAATATCACATCAAATTATTAACACGATAATCAGGATGTAATGCAAAATATGCAGTGCATAGCATTTATTACAAACCTCACTGACTGTAAACGTGTGCTTACCAGGCAAACTCCACAGTCCAGACATCTCCAGTGCTTTCAGCTTCCCTTCCAGTTCCGCTACTCTGTTACCCAGAATCCTGTTCATCACACACAACAAACATTCACGTGACGCATCGATTTGATCTCACTACACTGTGTAGTTCAATAACATCAAACGTCTCGATTCCACAAGCAAGAACACATTTTATTTATTCAGCCTTTGTCTAAAAGTAGTAGGAACAGAGGAGTGTAATAAAAGTGTCAATATCAGGTGCTAGTCATCAGCACAGAGTCAGGATTTTGTGAGATTTCTGACAGCCCCAGATTCTCAGAACAACACTTCACTTTCTTCTAACACTATTTTTAGCTCTGGATCATATCTATTGAATCGCTGATTGCTTTAAACGAGTTCATACACATGAGGTGCACATGAGCATTATGAGGTGTCAGAAGGCCAGCTACACACACTCCGTATCTCCACAGTCAGGTATAGACACTCACTTGTTGGTCTGGCGTTGGTGCTGAATGACCATGTTCTTCTCGTGAATGGTCTCCAGCAGCGCTGTGGCTAAAGACTTCAGGTCACTGATGGACTGCGGCGTCACGGGCAGACTGCAGCCGTTTTCTTCGGACAGCAGCAGCTCCTGAACTGCACACAGAAACGTGATGAAGTGCGCTCTAGGATGCCCCTACCTGTGAGAAAACATGATGAAGTGCACTCAAGGATACCCCTACATGTGAAAAAAACATGATGAAATGCCCTCTTGGATGCCCCTACCGGCAAGAAAATGTGATGAAATGCCCTCTAGGATGCTCTTGCCTGTGAGAGCATGTGAAAAAGTGCCCTTTAGGATGCCCCTACCTACATTTATGGCATACGCCCTTATCCAGAGCGACTTACATTTATTTAATTTATACATCTGAGCAATTGAGGGTTAAGGGCCTTGCTCAAGGGCCCAACAGTGGCAGCTTGGCGGTGCTGGGATTTTAACTCACGACCTTCCGATCAGTAGCCCAACATCTTAACCACTGAGCTACCACTGCCCTACCTGCAAGAAAATGTGACGAAATGCCCACTAGGATGCCCCTACCTGTGAGAAAACGTGCTAAAGTGCCTTCTAGGATGCCCCTACCTGTGAGAAAATGTGATAAAGTGCCCTCTAGGATGCCCCTACCTGTGAGAAAATGTCATGAAGTGCTGTCTAGGGTGCCCATACAGTAGAGAAAACATGATGAAATGCCCTAATGGCTGTCCATCAAATGGAAAAAAAAACATGAAGAAGTGCCCTTTATGGTTCCCCTTCATACAAGAATATGTGATGAAGTGCCATGTAGTATGCCCCTAAGTGCGAGAAAACGTGATGAAGTGATCTCTAGAGTTCCAGTTCCAGTGGAAAAAGAGATGTAGTGCCCTATAAGCTTCCCTACATGAGAAAAAATGAGATGAAGTGCCCTCTAGGTTCTCCTACGTGCAAGAAAATGTGCCCTCTAGGGTGCCTCTACAGTAGAAAAAAAATTAATTCCAGGTGCCTTTTAAATTTTTTCACCCCTGCCCCTCAGCCTGTGTCCCTCTGCTTATTAGTATACTGCAGTGTGATCAAATAATTGATTGCAGAATGGATTCTGTGTAATTTACTTTAAACAGCATTTATTAAGTAAACATGATAGACATCCTGATAATCTGAACAGCACTTTGTGATGGCTGTGTCTCATTCACTACCTTGTTTAGCTGAGAGGACTCCTGTTAGTGCACTACTGTTGGCCTTGCCATACACTTTACAGTTCTTCTTACTCTCCAGTGCACTCTGCAGACAAACACAAGCAGGAGAAACGGGTTACGTGTAACTCGTTTAGGCAACGCAGAAGTGTTTAGCGCATAGGTGTTTATTCATCTAAAGATAAATAACTTATTCAGGAAGGTTACAGGCTGTAAAAGTGAAATAGTCTTATTGTAATATTGGATGTAAAATGCAGTGATGTACGTCTCATTACTTTGCTCGCCACTCACCTTGTACTTCATCAAATTGGTTTTGAGGAGAGAGACTTCTTCCTGAAGCTGTACAAAGCGTTCATGGAGGTATCTGCAAAACACAATCAAGAAATATGACACAGTTATGACTGATACCGCAGTACATACAGTATCCTCACCATACAGATGATTCTTAATGATAATAATAATAATAATAATAATATTATTATTATTATCATCAGAGAGCTATGGAATCGCATCAGAAAAAGATGCAACGTTGTCTTTTCATGTGGGTTTCTTTCCACTACTGATAACAGAGGAAATAACAGTTTTTGTTATGAATGTGTTGAATAAGATAAGAAGAATACAATGTCGGTACGCTGATTAAAGCCCATCTAGTGCTTCGATGTCAGTATTTCCGATTTAATTGCTGTTAAATTTTAGATTTCAGTGGCAGAGAATAAGCATTTGAGGTTTTTTTTTTTATTTTCAATTTCCTCCCCAAGTTGATCACTTGCCAGTCAGCCTCCCACCAGTCAGCCTCCCACCAGTCAGCCCCCCACCAGTCAGCCTCCCACCAGTCAGCCTCCCACCAGTCAGCGCTTTCCTATCGTACCACAGCGTGGCGTAACACACTCAAAGTAAAGCGCTGTCCACCCTCTTCCACATACATCAGCTCACAGGTGCCCACAATTGGCTCGTGTGTTCATGAGTGACAGGGTAGAAAGAGTATACCCCTCCCACCCACAGAACACAGACAATTTGCTCTCTTTGCGCCCGGTCACGCATAGCTGTGGCTTTGTAGCGATTCGAACTCACGAACTCCAGGCGACATGGAAGCATTTCTGTTCCGCCATTCAGGAGTCTAATCATTTGTTATTAATTATTACGCTCATTTATCAGGTTCTACAGTATGCGTCATCCTCCACAGCGACACACACCTGTTCTCCATACACAGAGCGTCCACGTCCATGATTCGGCCGTCGTGGTGTCTCAGGATGTGGTTGAGCTCGACGCTGAGGCGGTGCGCTTTCTCCTGATACACTTTTCTTTCCGCCCGCACATCCTGCAGCTCGTCCACCGCCGCCTTCACGCTCTGCTCCAGCTCCGAATTCTGCACGGAATAGTGGTGCGTTCACAATCACACAACAAACACAATCAGTGTGTATACACACCGTTACACAGATCCTGCCATTGTACTGACTTTTTACAAATAACCGTCTTCTACTGGGAGGTGCATTCATACACACACAACTCTGACAGCATAACATGTGACCTTTTAAAATAATAAAATTGGTTATATAGTGTTAGTAACATGATTATGATAATACTGTACTATTCAAACTCTCATATGTCACATGACACACAGCGCTGTTGAATTCTGGGTTGTGCAGGTTTATATTAATGCACTCGTTCTAATTATCGTATTGTCGTTTCCATATCAACAGCTCGTTCACAGGGACTCGTACGGTGGACACTTCACATAAACACATTTAAAAACAAGTGTGTATAAGTTTGTATATAATTTTGTGATTGTCTATTTAATTGACTTATTTATGGAAGGAGTCTCCAGTGTCAGCACTTTGTAGCGGAGTTAAAACTTTAAGATTCATGACATCTTCAGAACAGAGGAGGTTACGCGTTTGTGTTTTTTTCTGAAACAAAAGATGACGAGCTGCGTTTTTTTGTCTTATTAACTTATAGAGAGAGAAAAAAGAGAGGCCGATGAGGGGACGACTGTTTATAGCTGCTATAACGTAAGTGAGAACAGGAACAAACTTGTTTCACGAACATTAAATGTAACTATAAAGGGATAAAAAAATGTGTCATTCTCGTTTAATAATTAATAATCGTTGCTGTGGTATAAGAAGAGGAAAACATTTTAGGATTTGCAGTTATAGGAAAATAATCAACTTCTGGGTGGTAATATCATACTCCATCCCCATTACACGGTATTTTACTCTTCCATCAGCACACACACACACACACACACACACACACACACACACACACACACACACACACACAATGATTTATTATTACATATTACACTTATACTATAATGATCTTCCTCTTGTACAATAACCACATTACACTTTACCGTCACAGCTCGTACATATGAGCAGAAGGATGAGGATCACCTGCTCTTGAGCTTTTTCCAGCTGCAATACGAGATCTTCTCTCTCGTGGGCCAGAAAGTGGCGAACTCCGACCTCTTCATCACCGAGGCGCTGTTTAGCGATGGTCATCCTCAGCAGCTGTGCACAGACACACTCAGGGTTAGTTAACTGGGAATTCCTTTTTTTCTCACCCTTGTCCTTTCCGATTTCACTGAAATCACCGAGCTGAATTAGCTGTTTCTTGTCCTTATTTGATTATATTTGAGTTCATTATAAAATAATAACTGTGACAGTGTGTACCTTGTTGTCACCTTGAACCTCTACTAATCGCTGATTCAGCTCTTTCAGTTCATCACTCAGCTTCCTGTTCTTCTCCTGAGCATCATGCAGCAGCTGCGCTAAATTTGCCTACAAAACGTCCGAACACAAAACCGACTCCATCACTAACGCGGAGAGAGATATTACCTACAGAATTATTGTAGTTTACTGGGACTAAGAATAAACTGTTCAAAAATGAGGCCGAGATGAAAGATACACACTTGGTTCCTTTTTTCTGGAGGTAATGTCAGGTCACCGTCCTGAAAACAAAAGAACACAGTGAGTCACTGCATCTGTGAACCGGTGAATCAGTGCAAAGTGAATCATCACCAAGGCAACCACTGCCAAAGTGAATCAGTGCCAGAGTGAATCACCGTATCAGTGCACTGGTCCATCAGTGACTTAGTGAGTCAATGTATCATAAGAAAACAATGCGACAATGAATCAATGTGTCAGTACACTAGTGAATCACAGAGTCAGTACATCAGTAAATTAGTGAGACAATGCAACAGTGAGTCAGTGAATCAGTGAGTCAGTGTATCAAAGAAAACAATGCAACAGTGAATCAGTGAGTCAGTACATCAGTGAATCAGTGAGTCAGTGTATCAAAGAAAACAATTCATCAGTGAATCATCGAGTCAGTACATCAGTGAGTCAGTGTATCAAAGAAAACAATTCATCAGTGAATCGGTGAGTCAGTACATCAGTGAATCATCGAGTCAGTACATCAGTGAGTAAGTGTATCAAAGAAAACAATGCATCAGTCAATTAGCGAGCCAGTACATCAGTGAATCAATGAGTCAGTGTATCATAGAAAACAATGCATCAGTGAATCAGTGAGTCAGTACATCAGTGAATCAATGAGTCAGTGTATCATAGAAAACAATGCAACAGTGAATCAGTGAGTCAGTACATCAGTGAATCAATGAGTCAGTGTATCATAGAAAACAATGCATCAGTGAATCAGTGAGTCAGTACATCTGTGAATCAATGAGTCAATGTATCATAGAAAACAATGCAACAGTGAATCAGTGAGTCAGTACATCAGTGATTCAGTGTATCAAAGAAAACAATTCATCAGTGAGTCAGTACATCAGTGAATCATCGAGTCAGTACATCAGTGAGTAAGTGTATCAAAGAAAACAATGCATCAGTCAATCAGCGAGTCAGTACATCAGTGAATCAATGAGTCGGTGTATCATAGAAAACAATGCATCAGTGAATCAGCACATAAGTACATCAGTGAATCAGTGAGTCAGTGCATGAGTGAATCAATGAGTCAAAGCAACAGTGAATGAGTGCATCAGTTCATCAGTAAGTAGCACATCAGTTAGTCGGTGCATCAGTGAATCAGTGTATAAGGGAAGCAAGGCTTTAGCTCAGCAGTGAGTCAGTACATCTGGTAAGCAGTGAGTCAGTGCATGAGTGAAACACTGGTGAATCAGTGAGTTGATGCATGGTTTCTCAGTGAATCGACACATCAGTGAATTAACAGATCAATACATAAACTTTACTTATTCTGTGTATTTATCTACATAAAAAATGTGAGCTTAAGATGATGAATAGAATAGAATAAAACTGAATCACTCACAATAAGCTCTCTGTATTTTTTCTTCAGCCCTTGGTGGCGTTCTCGCAGCTGGTTGGCCATCAGTTTAAACTGGTCACGCTCCTGCTGGCAGGTATCCAGCTCCTTGGACAGAATCAGCAGTGCCTCCTTCTTACTCTCCAGCTTTCTCTTACACATCAGGAACTGAGTGCAGGAAGGAAACACTCATGTTTTCATTAGCAATTTCCCCTCAGGGCAGAACCAGCAGAAACAGAAGACCCGTTAAACACACACACACAGACACACACACACACAGACACACACACAGACACACACACGTACAAACACTGCCCTGTGTTTCTGTGTAGTTGTAGCTGTCCATTATGTGATAATAGCTGACCAGTCAGGTGTATGTTGTATGTTCAGGGTTCATTAGAGGTACAACAAGGGGGCATGGCTTAAATTTACTGTACAGCCGTGGCCAAAAGTTTTGAGAATGACACAAATATTAATTTTCACAAAGTCTGCTGCTTAAGTGTTTTTAGATCTTTTTGTCAGATGTAACTGTTACTGAAGTATAATCACAAGCATTTCATAAGTGTCAATGGCTTTTATTGACAATTACATGAAGTTTATGCAAAGAGTCAATATTTGCAGTGTTGACCCTTCTTTTTCAAGACCTCTGCAATTCGCCCTGGCATGCTGTCAATCAACTTCTGGGCCACATCCTGACTGATGGCAGCCCATTCTTGCATAATCAATGCTTGGAGTTTGTCAGAGTTTGTGGGTTTTTGTTTGTCCACCCGCCTCTTGAGGATTGACCACAAATTCTCAATGGGATTAAGGTTTGGGGAGTTTCCTGGCCATGGACCCAAAATGTCGATGTTTTGTTCCCCGAGCTACTTCGTTATCACTTTTGCCTTGTGGCAAGGTGCCCCATCATGCTGGAAAAAGCATTGTTCATCACCAAACTGTTCTTGGATGGTTGGGAGAAGTTGCTCTCTGAGGATGTTTTTGTACCATTCTTTATTCATGGCTGTGTTCTTAGGCAAAATTGTGAGTGAGCCCACTCCCTTGGCTGAGAAGCAACCCCACACATGAGTGGTCTCAGGATGCTTTACTGTTGGCATGACACAGGACTGATGGTAGCGCTCACCTTTTCTTCTCCGGACAAGCTTTTTTCCAGATGCCCCAAACAATCGGAAAGGGGAGTCATCAGAGAAAATGACATTACCCCAGTCCTCAGCAGTCCAATCCCTGTACTTTTTGCAGAATAGCAGTCTGTCCCTGATGTTTTTCCTGGAGAGAAGTGGCTTCTTTGCTGCCCTTCTTGACACCAGGCCATCCTCCAAAAGTCTTTGCCTTACTATGCGTGCAGACGCACTCACACCTGCTTGCTGCCATTCCTGAGCAAGCTCTGCACTGGTGGTGGCCCGATCCCGCAGCTGAGTTTAGGAGACTGTCCTGGCGCTTGCTGGACTTTCTTGGGTGCCCTGAAGCCTTCTTCACAACAGTTGAACCTCTCTCCTTGAAGGTCTTGATGATCCGATAAGTGGTTGATTTAGGTGCAATCTTACTAGCAGCAATATCCTTGCCTGTGAATCCCTTTTTGTGCAAAGCAATGATGGCTGCACGTGTTTCCTTGCAGGTAACCATAGTTAACAGAGGAAGAACAATAATTTCAAGCACCACCCTCCTTTTAAAGCTTCCAGTCTGTTATTCTAACTCAATCAGCATGACAGAGTGATCTCCAGCCTTGTCCTCATTAACACTCTCACCTGTGTTAATGAGAGAATCACTGACATGATGTCAGCTGGTCCTTTTGTGGAAGGGCTGAAATGCAGTGGATTGTTTTTTTGGGATTAAGTTCATTTTCATGGCAAAGAGGGACTTTGAAATTAATTGCAATTCATCTGATCACTCTTCATAACATTCTGGAGTATATGCAAATTGCCATCATAAAAACTGAGGCAGCAGACTTTGTAAAAATTAATATTTGTGTCATTCTCAAAACTTTTGGCCACGGCTGTAGTGTACCTGCAGTACATTTTTAGTCTAAATTCGTAGTAATATTATATCAGATGTATTATTATTCATATAATAGTACACCCAAATATGGTAGGCAAATCTGTACCATCTATAATGTAATAATAATAATAATAATAATAATAATAATAATAATAATAATAATAAGATAATGTCTCTGGTCAGGTTTACCATTTATACCACCCACTTCAAAATGTTTGTACACCCCCTTATTATCTCTGGATATACTATAGTCTATGCAGACAGATTATACAAATAAAATTGAATTCAATTAAAATAGGAACAACACCTGAATTTGGTTGTTGAATGTAATGAGCTGATTTGCATATGACTCATTATCCGCCAATCAGATTTCAGAATTGTTAACCACAGAAGCATATTAACTGTATGTGTAACAAAATGCATGCGATTAAAATCTTTTCACCATTCAGTTCAGTTAAGAATGACGGATTACTGAAACTACCTGAAACATGAAGCGGTTGAGCGGTGATCGGATTTAAATCAGATTTTAAATGTGTGTTTATGTGGATCATTTCTATCCAAGGATCAGGTGTAAACAGGTCTTAAGTACTTTTCCTTCTCCCTCTGGTTGGTGGTGCCATAAAACGGACATCTTTTGTATCTGTTTACTTTAAAAAAAAATAATTTACAGTACATAATTGTACTTTTAAAGCTTTACTCTAAAAACGAATGAACCTTTTTATGCACAGTGTCCACATTTACACATTTAAAACACCCGAAAGAAATCACTCGAGAGAATTACTGTAATTTTACATAAACCATTATCCAGGTTTTCTGTTGCTCTAGAGATTATTTGTCATTCTCAAGGTCTCTTTATCTTTATCTAAGCTATATCTTTACAAACTTTAGACACAAAATCCCAAATTAAATTAAAACAAATAATAATTTTGTGCCAGACTCAAATGTACGACTGAACTATTTTTAAACTGAAGATTTTTTTAACCTCCAAAAAAATCGGCTGTGTCTAAATTGCATAACTCTTGTGTCATTCTGGTTGTCAACATTAAATAATGTTAATTATTTTTGTACAGGCTATAAACACACTGGAAAATCATTTTCTTAACTTCAGGTATGATGTTTTATCCTTCATGGTGCTCCTACACATGGACAATCCATTTGTGATATTTAATATTCAACATAACATGAAATTTTAGGTAAGTAATAAAGGTGAGTAATTATATATATATATATATATATATATATATATATATATATATATATATATATATATATATATAGAGAGAGAGAGAGAGAGAGAGAGAGAGAGAGAGAGAGATTTAAATCATTTAAGCACGAAAGCTTTTAAGGTTCACCAGATACACACTACAGGTACAAAAGATTTACCTTTCCACCTCAGAGACACGAAGAGTACACTTTGGTACCTTTAATTCCGAGTGTGTGTGTGTGTGTGTGTGTGTGTGTGTGTGTGTGTGTGTGTGTGTGTGTGTGTAATCAACTGTATCTCGGTTCCGTGACTTAATAGCTATGATGGAGATTTCCATAATCCGCTTTAGTGGCTTTTGTTCGTTTCTCTGTGTGTAATGGACATTTGCTCTTTTAAGAAAAACCATATCGAATGATACACAGAGTCTCGATGCAGACAGACACCTTTGCGCGTTACCTTTGCGCGCGCCGCACATCATATAAATATCTTTCAAGGTATAAAACAGCACTGGGTTGAAGAATTAAACACAGCGCTTTTCTTTTGGGATCTGATGTCGTGATCAGTGCATATACTGTAGCTCTCTCTCTCTCTCTGTGTAGGTGAATATTATTCCAGTAATCAGCTGACTGGCTTCACTGCTCTCACCTCGTTCACTAGCCCTTGCCAGTCGCTCTCAGTTCTTCTAGAAGGATCCATTTCGCTTCCTCGATTGCACCAAGCATGAAGGAAAACCCCAAACGTGTCGCCAGGTAAGCATCTTCACCCACCATGAGTCACAGAAGACAGATTTATTACCACGTAGTGCATCACTTCCTGTGGACACGACCAGGGGCACGTCCCAATTCACACACTTCTCCCCTACATAGTGTGCCAAGACAAAAGCCTAGAAAAAAATAATGTGTGCGCCCCGAAACCATGCTGTGTGTTAAATGTGTGTGATTAAGTACTCGGATGTTATTGTGCATCAAGACAAAAACTGAAGCGAATTAGAAAAATAAAAGGTTAAATATAGAAACCTAAAGTGGTCTTTGGTTTGTCCCACTGGAGGAACCAGTAAAGGTCCTATGCAGAACCCTGCAATGTCCTTTCACCTGGAAAGTCTTAAGCCCTATTCAGACGGGATTCGTTTTCCATGTGGAGGTGTGTGATGTAATTATTCCCAGAGTGTCTCTGGGAATTTAGGGTGTAAACTTTGAACAGGATGATCAGTGTGAATTGTTATTATTTTGTTTAAAGCTCTTTTTATTATTATTATTATTTAGTACCGCCCTTCAGAAGCTACATAAGATCATTTACACCGAACATCCTGTTCAAAAGTTTACACCCCCCGGCTCTTAATGTATTGCCTTCTTGAGCAACAGTGAATGTTTGCACCTTTTGTAATAGTTGTGTACGAGTCCCTCAGTGTGAAAAGATGGATCTCAACATCATATATTCTGCTGGAAAGTGGGTCAAATATGCAGAAGATGCTGGAAAAGCAAAGAATGTGCAGGAACTGGAGGATTTTTCTGAAGAACAGTGGGCGGTTTAACTGCTCAGGACAAACAAGGGACTCATGAACAACTAACACAAAACATGCTCCCAAGGCTCAGTGATGTGCGTGGTGAGTGAAGGCTATCCCCTCTGGTCTGATCCCACAGAAGAGCTACTGTAGCACAAACTGCTGAAAAAGTTAATGCTGGCTCTGATAGAAAGGAGTCAGAACACACAGAGCATCACAGCTTGCTGCGTATGGAGCTGCGTAGCTGCAGACCTGTCAGAGAGCCCATGCTGACCCCTGAACACCACCGAAATCTCTTACAATGGGCACGTGAGCATCAGAACTGGACCATGGAGCAATGGAAGAAGGTGGCCTGGTCTGATGAGTCAGGTTTTCTTTTACATCATGTGGATGGCCGGGTGCGTGTGCGTCACTTACCTGGGGAAGAGATGGCACCAGGATGCACTATGGGAAGAAGACAAGCTGGCGGAGGCAGTGTGATGCTCTGGGCAATGTTCTACTGGGAAACCTTGGGTCCTGGCATTCATGTGGATGTTACTTTAACACGTACCACCTACCTAAACATTGTTACAGAGCAAGTACACCCCTTCATGGCAACGGTATTCTCTAATGGCAGTGAACTCTTTCAGCAGGATAATACGCCCTGACACACTGCAAAAACTGTTCAGGAACGGTTTGAGGAACATGACAAAGAGGCCAAGGTGTTGACTCGGCCTCCAAATCCCCCAGATCTCAATCCTATCGAGCGTCTGTGGATGTGCTGGACAAACAAATCCGATCCATGGAGGCCTCACTTCGCAACTTACAGACTTAAAGGATCTGCTGCTAACGTCTTGGTGCCAGATACCACAGCACACCTTCAGAGGTCTTGTGGAGTCCATGCCTCGATGGGTCAGAGCTGTTTTGGTGGCACAAAGGGGACCTACACAATATTAGGCAGCTGGTTTTAATGTTCTGGCTGATCGGTTTACATGTATGAACCTTAACAGACTTTTAAGATCACGTGTTTTATATTGTATTTAGTTAGCTCTTTAGTCAGTCCTTTTCATCATTATTTTGTTTTGGCTTACCAGAACTTACATGCAAGCTCAATGGAGCAGTTCGAGGATCAGTTAGCAGAAGAGGTACAATGTTATAACACCACATTTTTTTGTTTTCTGACATTCTGGTATGATGCCTGCATATGTTCAAGTCTGGAGACACAGAAGTATGAGGAATCTGAATAAAGTACGTAAATAAATTAAAAGGAATTTTAGCCCGTTCCTCAGTACAGAACAGCTTCAACTCTGGGATGTTGGTGGGTTTCCTCACATGAGCTGCTTGCTTCAGGTCCTTCCACAACATTTCTGTTGGATTAAGGTCACTTGTGTGCTTAGGGTCGCTGTCTTGCTGTCGTTTTCAGTTCACGGACAGATGTCCTGACATTTTCCTTTAGAATTCGCTGGTATAATTCAGAATCCATTGTTCCATCAATGATGGCAAGTCGTCCTGGTCCAGATGCAGCAAAACAGGCCCAAACCACGATACTACCACCACCATGTTTCACGGATGGGATAAGGTTCTTATCCTGGAATGCAGTGTTTTCCTTTCTCCAAACATAAAGCTTCTCATTTAAACCAAAAAATTCTATTTTGGTCTCATCAATCTACAAAACATCTCCACCAACCTTCTGGCTTGTCCATGTGATCTTTAGCAAACTGCAGACGTATAGTATTTTTTGTCTCATTTGTTTAACTGGGTTCTCTTTTTCTACTTTTAGGACTTGTGTGAAAATCTTTTGCTGTCTTTTGATGTTTTAGGTCACATTTATGCAGAAATGTAGAAAATTCTAAAGGGTTCACAAACTTTCAAGTACATAATAAATAAAGTGGAGATTAAATATGCGTGTAGTTCTGGTAGTTTGTAGAATATTTGTATGTTTATGTAGACCTGATGTACTTCTGTGCTTCTGTGAGCTGAGAATTTTTTTAATGACTCCACTCCCACTTTACTTATTTCAGCACTAATCACACTATATTAGGTTTAAATACTTGATGTGTCAATGCGAAGACGCAGACTTGTGTATTCACTGAGCTGAATAATTCTGAAACAACTAAATTTATAGGACATTTGTGTATTTTTACATGATTTCAGATCATATATGTCCTACAGCAGGACACAATTTCACTGTTACTAATCTAGATTGAGAGAATTTAATGTGTATGAAACATTCCTTTCCTGTTTCCTTTTATGGTCAGAGCTTCCTGTTGTCATTAACCCTTCTCTTTTCTGCTGATTAGTTGCACATGTTTCTTGTTGCTTCCTCCGGCGGTTCTTGCTGATTGGATCGCTTTCTTCCCTCATTATTTATTTATTTAAGCCCCCTTTTCTTTCCAGATTGTGGTTTTTAATGCCCGTGCCGTGCTACAAGATTTATCCAATCCTGACAGAAGTTATCAATCTTTCATGCATGATCTCTACGTTGTGTCCAAACACACACACACACACACACACACACACACACACACACACACACTTCAGCTTGTTGTGTCATAAATAATTACCATGTTTAATAGGAACACCGTGATAACAAAGAATAACAATAAAACACCGCCTTGAAGCTATTTTCCTATAATTATAACAGCATGCAGCGTTTTATTCCTCTTATACCACATCCATTTACCAACATTTACAATTTTTATTTATTAAAGAACGACCTGTCTTACTTTTTATCCATTTGTAACTACATTTAATGTTCAAGTTCGTTCCTGTCGTTCCCTCACCAGTCTCTCTTTTTTTCTCTTGACGTCAATAAGACAAAAAAATGCGGATTGTCATGTCACTGAGAAACCGCAAAAGAGCGTAAACTCCTCCGTCCTGAAACTTAAAGTTACAGCTTTACCTCTGACTGTTACAAAGCGCTGACACTGGAGACTCCTTCCATAAATGTTAAATAAGCATCTCCTTACAGAAAACTCACTTAATCTGTTTATGTGGTGCTGTTGCTATAGAAACGATAACGTACTACAATGAGCGCACTGATATGAACCTGTGATTTGCGGCTGCACTACTGTCAGAGCTGCTGTTATAGAAAATTAATCAACACCTTTTTACCAATCAGAATCCAGAATCCAGCAGTGCTAAATAATATGAAAGCGCTAGTGAACTGGAAATTACAGTAGGAACTAAACGGAACTAGGAGACTTCAGAGCGACAGTGAAGAATGATCAGATACACTAGGAACTATGTGACGTGACAGAAATACTAAGGGAATTAGAAGTAAAACAAACAAAAGACAACAAAAAAGATACACAGCAGTGTTTATTTTCTTCTTTACATATACACAGTTAATGCACACGGCTGCTGTGAAACAACCAAAGCGCTTTCCTTTTTTTAATTTTTTTTATTTTTTTACGGAAGCCATAAAGGGGATGCAGCATTAATAAATAAGGCGTTCATTCTCTACAGGAAGTATTGCTAGCGCTCAATGTTAGTCTATCTTTGGTCAGCGTCTCTACATCTACTTGCATAGCGTTAAATCAGCGCAAAGTTATTGCTCCTCTCAGCAGGTAACAGTCTGTTAGACCAAAAACTCAGGAGATGATAAGCAGCAAGGCTCGGATTCCCCAAAAGTACGGATGTAGGATTAAATATTAAACACACTGTAAGTTTGATGCTTTTGGGAATCCGTATCACTCTAACTGATTTGTAATATAACTGTAAATGTAAAACCATTGCATATTGGGTAATACAGACATGCACCATGTTTACGCCTCTTCCAGGCAATACGGAAAGTCCATATTATTCGCTGATATAATATTGCACTGGCCATGACAGGATTATTATGCATACATCTTCATCAGGGAAAGATTCAATTTACGTTAGTCTTGACATTGTATTACCGTAAGACTAGAGCTGGGCGATATGAAAAGAAATTATTGGCAAATACAAAAACTTTTTTTTGCCTTAATATCTTGCTAATGCGTACTCTCAGGAAAAAAAATTATACTAAACTGAGGTTTTAAGGTACAATCACTTGTCACTATGTTGGAACTAGAGGTGTGGATCAGGACCAGGATCCACTGGGATCCAATAAAATAGTCGTGGGAAACTTGCGGGACGAAGACCAGCCATGTTGAATGTCTTGAGCTGCGCAACACATTTACTGCCTTCGTTTATTCATCTTCAATAAACGTTTTAACCAAGCCAGAGTCGCTGTGGTTTAAATGACTAATCTGGTCATATTTCGAGGAGCCGCTGAGGTGACATGGGGGTAAAAGTTTCTTGATATCTATCTCGAGGCCACAAAATACTGTATTGTGTTTTAAAATGAGTGAGAAAATCAAAGAAATCTGTTTTTTTTTTTTTTTTTGATAATATTACACTTTACTATTAATCTTGGAATGATGCGACATGGATATACTATTAGCCTGTATCACTTTAAGCGACTTATTTTGACTGGAGACCATATATTAAGCATCCATTCTATAACGTCTCTAGAAATTTCTTTGAGAAAGTTCATTTCATCATGGTCCAATGCCGAGGAATGCCAACAAGTATAATACCGTGCAGGAACAAGCAAGTCTAGCTAGCTAACACCGAACCTGACCCCATCGACCACAATGAACAAATACTGGCTAATTTTTTTTTTTTTTTACATTAACAATATTCATTATTGGAAGGCATAACATTTGGATTTGTTTGTCAACAAAAAAAAAATGCATAGCTGTGTGCCTTTTATGTCTGATGGGGATTGTATTTACTCATGCCACAGATAGGGGACGCCACATTATGGCATTTTTAATGGATGTGGATTAGTATTCTGCCCCAATGTAGACAGCCACCACAATAAAGTCACTGGGTCTGAAATGGGCTCAAGTTAAACAATTTGTGGCCACGACTGTGGTATCTTGGTATCACTGGTCACAATAAAACAACTAAGCTCAATAGAAAATATTGTGGACGTGTACGAACAAAAGATAACGGTGGAAGCTGGTGGGATTGGGCAAACTTTCTGTGGGAAGAGGATTTAAAAAATAGTCCTGCACACACCTCATGTTGGTTCACTTATTATACTTTTAACTAGAGGACTGTGACTGTAAAGGAATATTGTTTAAAAAAATTATTTTCACACAAAAATAAACTTCATTATATTAAACATTACATTAAAAAAATGATGTAAACTATCCTTTAAACCGATGCTAAAGCAGACTCACAGTGTATATTTATTTAACCGAAGTCACGTCACGTCCAATCACAATCATTTCTGCCACAAGGCTTGCCCTGATTGGCTGAGAGCAGGATAAAATCTGTGCTCAAAGAAAGTTAAATGTTAGCAATGCTGCAGTGAAACTATCAACAATACAGAATTTAAAAAAAAATAACAGTAGCGTCAATAAATAAAAGAAATGAAATGTTGGTATCAGCAAAACTTGATTATCGCCCAGCTCTACGTAAGACCACAGTGCTCTTAGTCTCATCAGCTGTAATTGACTGAGACGTGTTCAAAAACCTTCGTTTTCCCCTTAAAACTGGTGGCGAGGAGAAAATCACGCTGACCCATCGATAACGGAGTAAAAGAACGAGGCCACTGAACGTACACCTCCCTGAATTTGATGAAGATCTTCTTCTCCTTGTCCCATCTGAAGATCTGAGAGAAGGAGTAATCGCTACTCAGGACCAGATAGTGCTGATCTTTGAAGCTAAACGGCTGGAGGACCATTGCACCACGCGACGGGAAGCCCTGAACTTCCTCAAAGCGCTTCCCGGTCCACTTGAGGACCTTCGAGTCTCCGATGTAGCAGGCCAGAGTCAAATAGAGGACACGGTCGATCCTGAAGGCCTTCACGCTCACCATGTCGTCCATATTCGGTATTTCCTCAAAGAGAACAAACGTCTGGGTGCTCTTGTTCCACTGGTAGATGACCGGGACCTGTGAACGGCTCGTCAGGATGAGCACGGACTTCCCGTCCAGGTCGACGAACTCTGCATCCGTGTCGCGGAACCACTCGTGGAGAAACTGATACGGGAAGAAGCCGGTGTTGTTCCACTTGAACAGGGTGGACATGCCCGCCTTGGAGCTGTCCACGATCAGGAAGAACCACTCGTCCCTGAGTCGGAACACCTCGATGTCGTTCGGCTTGGACACGTTGAGCATTTCCACCGTTTGGAATTTGGTGAACTGGTTCTGCTCCTGGTCGAATTTGTAGATGCGAGAGCCGTCGAAGAGCTGAGCGACGATCACGAACGCCTGCTCGTTAATCAACACCGACCTGCAGCCAATCACGGACCGTCCTGCAACAAAATTACGGACACATCATGTTCCCGCTTTACATCGACCAGATCTTGTTCTCACAAAATGACCAATAATCAGACTCATATTAAACCTGTGATATTATCGAAAGGCCTGAAGTGGGTTTCGATGTGATCCCACTCCATGATGATACAGCTGTCTGAGTTCGGCACGGCCAGAGCAACATAGACGTCTTCTTTATAGGAGAAAATGTCCGCTGACATGGACTGACTGTTTATGGTCTGATGAGGAATGAAATCTGTCAAACAACACAAAGTGAAGTGTTAAACAGTATTTACTAGATTACACTGTAGATCCTGTGACAATACAGTGTTCATTTTTCAGATATACACATACAAACACCGTCCACTTTAATAGGAACACCTGTACACCTGCACATTCGTAAACAGCACGTTAAACCTTGAAGCGGATGGGCTACAACCACATCAGATTCCACTCCTGTCAGGCAAGAGCAGGAATCTGATGCTACAGTGTCCAGTTTCATTGCTTTTCTGCTCAACGCGGTTGTACGGAGCGGTTATTTGAGTCACCGTAGCCTCGAAACAGTCTGGCCGTTCATTAACCTTCCATTAACAAGGAATTTCCACCTGCAGAACTGCTGCTCACTGGATGTTTTTTGTTTTTACGCACCATTCTGTTTTGAGTGAAAATCTCAGGCGAGCAGCAGTTTCTGTTTGACCACGCCACTGTCAAATTCACTGAGAGTTTCCCCATGATTCTGCTGTTCGATGTGAACATTAACTGAAGCTCTTGAACTGCATCTGTATGATTTCATGCACTGCTCTGCTGCCACATGATTGGCTGATTGGATAATTGCATGAATGAGCATATGTACAGGTGTTTCTAATAAAGGACTGTAAATGTACACACTGTAATAGTACAGGTATTATAGATGCAGTTACCGGTGGAGACACACTTGGTGTGTTTCTCAGGGAAGTCCTTCAGCAGGATGCCCTTCATCTCCTCCGGTTCTGCACAGTAAACATCTGAAACCGTCGCGTTCGTCTTCTTCAGCCACAACATCAGCCACATGGACTGGCAGTCACACTGAAAATGGTTTCCTCTCAAATCTCTGCAAGAAAAACAAAACAAAAACAAGTATAACATGTCTCAGTATCATATGGTACGGTGTAGTAAAGAATTCTGCTGTAGTAATATCTGTAATGTTTTCTTGATAGGATCTGATGGTCCTATAACAGTAATTCATTGTCAGAGCTGGGTCTTTGAATTACTATTACAGGATTTGGTGTGAAGCTAGCGATTTTGCAGAATTTGTATCGCTAGCCAGTAGTGAAGTTGTTGAGCTAGAGAACTCCTGATAGCCGGTACTGACTAACGGGAGGTGTTTGTGTGTGGCTCTGTATTTCAGTAAATCACTACACCATTGGTGTCATTACTATTTAGTCATACTATTTAGCGCACATTATTCATCTTACAAAATGTTCAGCAGAGGCGGGGAATAAACCGTATGATCCATCAAGCTATGATTCAGCGGTGTTTACTGAGCAGATTCTAAGGGGAAGTGATCTAACTGTATCTCATGTGAGGAGCAGAACATTAATACTCACAGCTCCATGAGAGAGTGCAGGTCAGAGAACAGGCCTTTGGGTAAACTTTTCATATTGTTGTTCGCTAAAGACCTGCAGAACATCAGGAGGAGGAGAGAGAAGGAAATAAAGTGTGTGCTGGGAAAAATAACACAGAATAAAACACTAGGAATGTAACTGAATACAAATACGTTATTCGGAATACACAGATAATGTGTTCTTAAACAGATACAAAGATCAGCAGCAGGGCTAAGGTCCCTAACAAAAAAGTCAGGCGGAAGGTTTTCAACTTTCATTAACATCAACATAATTTCATTTATCCTTAGTAACTGCCTGGTCTGGGTCACGGTGCTTTTAACGAGGCTAATAGTTTATGTTTTGGGAAACAGAACCATCCTAAATTTGTTAAGCAATATCGCAGGCAGGTACAAACAAAAGTAATAACCGTGTGATCGGGTTTCGTTAAACAGTCCCCCACACATATTTAGCTGATTATGTGCTGGAGTGATGTAGCTGAGGATGAGGAACTGTTGGATTGAGAATTCACACACCATGCGGACACTACTGACATTTCTACTGACTCTTGTGGTAGGGTTCATTAAAAAACAACAACAACAACAACTTCTAGTTAAGGCTGTAGGGCTCGAGTCCAATCTTGAGATGTTTTCTGTGTTGACTTGGACTTCTATCTGTCTTGGGCATCGGTCTTGCTAAACATGATCTTGGTCTCAACCAATAAAATTTTCCGCAGTTTTCTCCACAATTTGTTCTTGTCGAAAACACATGCTTCCCCTGTGGCATGTGAAGTCAACCCGCGCATCTATTCGAATTGCTGTTGCGTCACAGGGCAGCGAAACACACATGGTGGAAAGTGTTCTGGTGGAAACGTCAGAACATGGTGGGATTCTTTGAACCCAGTTCAACATACATCTATCCCTCCATTTTCAGCACAATCACACACCCATTCACACGCTACAGACTATTTGGAAATGCTAGTCAGCCTACAGTGCATGTCTTTGGACTGGGGGAGGAAACTGGAGTACCCGGAAGAAACCCTCGAAGCACGGGGAGAACATGCAAACTCCATGTATACAGGGTGGAGGTGGGATTCGAACCCCCAACCCCAGCAGTGAGAGGCAAAGTACTAACCACTAAGCCCCCGCCCAGTTCAACATACATACAATACATACAGTACATACATACAGTACAGTACAGTACAGTGGAAAAGTTTTAGACACATGCAAAGAAATGCTGTAGAGCAAAGATGCCTTCAAAATAATGAAATTAAATGTTTCTACATTAAAAAAAACCCCATAAAGAGCAGTAAACAGTAATAAATGAAACAAAGTCAATATTTGGTGTGACAATAAAAATAAAAATAAAAATAGTAGTCTCGGGTACAATGTGTGCAGTTTTATAAGGAAATGAGCTGGTAAGTTTTATTGAGCATCTTGCAGAACCAGACACAGTTCTTCTGGACACTTTGACTTTCGCACTCGCTTCTTATTTCTGCAGCGAAACCCAGCAGCCTTCATTGTGTTTACTGTCTGAAAAGAGTCTCTTATGTAATATGCTGCTTTCTTTAATGACATACAAACATTTTTCTGTAACATTTAATTCTGTGCTAGAAAACTAATGTTTGGGAATCTAAAATGTTTTTTGTACCGACTTGATCATGTAGACGTCATAAAATGAAAAAAATCTATAAGAAAGTTTGTACTAAAAAAAAAAAAAAAATAGGGTGCCTAAAACTTTTGCACAGTGCTGTACATACAACATGCTAGCCACCCATGATTGGCTAGTGTCTCTGTGATTGACAGGGGAGAGAGAGTATGCCCCTCCCACCCAGAGAGCACCAGCAGTTTTTCCCCTGCGCTCTGATCCCAACTTCCTAACGAGCTGGGATATGTGAAAAAAGAATTTCACAGTGCTGTAATGTAAATGTGACAAATATAGGCTTCTTCTTCTTCTTCAAATGAAGGGGACTAGATGGAGATTTCTACACTAAAGGCATTTGATGGTTTTTGGGCTTGATCATGAATGCCTTAAGGCGCGGTCTTGGCTACTCCTGGTCTTGAACTTGTCTTGGACTTGAAAATGCCAGTCTTGACTACAGCCCTACTTCCAGTTTAGGACACACCCACTTAAATCTGAATACAGTTATAGACCTTTGGAGCATTAAACAGACAAAGATATAGATAGCGTCTTACATCCCTATACATAACACTGTGCTTTCCAGGAGCAATAAAATAGAAATATTAACCAATAAGTAGTATAAAAGTGTTTGTGAACATGTGATATTCTCTGAGCCTGATAAACATGACTCACAGATGTGTGACGTCTCGAAGTCCTCTGAAGGCGTTTTTGCTCATCTCCTCTATCTTATTCCCCTCGATGAATCTGAGATACAAACACTGGGTCAGCACTTACTGAAAAACAAAACCGCTCATATTTCACACAGTGAATCTTAAAAACTCTACTCATGGTTTCACATAATGCACATTTTATAGATTTCTGTCTCTCAGGTCACTGCATTAGACACAGTGATGCACCAGAGATTTTCCCATGCTGTTGTAATAGATAGATTCCAGGATGAGCAGCATTTTGTATTCAAATTTAAAATAAATAAATAAATAAATAAATTGTTTTCACTGACGCAGAAAAAGATCGGTACAGTGGGTATAGAAAAGAATCACCCCCCTTTAAAATGATGACATTTTGTTGCTTTTCAGTCTGAAATGAAGACGGACACAGTTTTTGTTTTATCCAGCTGTATTTACTCAGTGCAACTTATAACATCCAAGTGAAAGATATAACACCAACATGTCAGAAAAATAAAACAAATAAAATAAAAAACAGAATCACTGAGTTGGAAAAAGGATCACCCCCTTGCTTTAATTTGCCTTAATTTTTTAAATCCAGCCTTTAGTCTGTTGGGATATGTCTCTACTAACTTTGCACATCTAGACTTTGCAATATTTGCCCACTCTTCTTTGCAGAACTGCTCAAGTTCAGTTAAATTTGATGGTGACCGTTTGTGGACTGCAGTCTTCAAGTCATTCCACAGATTTTCAATGGGGTTTAAGTCTGGGCTCTGACTAGGCCATGCAAGGACATTCACCTTTTTCTCCTTCAACCACTGTGTGGTCAGTTTTGCTGTGTGCTTTGGGTCATTGTCATGTTGGAAGGTAAACCTTCTTCCCATTGACAACTTTCTGGCAGAGGGCAGCAGATTTTCATCAAGAATTTGACGGTATTTTGCCCCATCCATTTTCCTTCTATCCTGACAAGTGCTCCAGTCCCTGCTGCAGAGAAACACCCCCATAACAGGATATTACCACCTCCATGCTTTACTGTAGGAATGGTGTTATTTGGATGGTGAGCTGTATTGGATTTCCGCCAGACATATCGTTTGGTGTTGAGGCCAAATAATTCAATTTTAGTCTCATCTGACCATAACACCTTTTTCCATGTGGCCTCAGAATCTTCAAGGTGCGTTTTGACAAAGCTCAGTCGTGGGTGGCTTTTTTCTTGCAACCCTCCCATACAAGCCACATTTGTGGAGATTTGTGATATTGTTGTCACATGCACACAGTGACCACTCTTTGTCATAAATTCCTGTAACTGCTTCAGAGTTGCTGTAGGCCTCTTGGTAGCCTCTCTGACCAGTTTCCTCCTGGCTCTTTCATCCAGTTTGGAGCGACGTCCTGATCCAGGGAGGGTCTGTGTTGTACCAAATACCTTCCACTTCTTAATAATAGACTTCACTGTGCTTCTAGGCATTGATTTTTTTTTTGTATCCATCTCCTGACTTGTGCCTGTCTACAGCTTTATCCTGGAGATCTTTTGACAGTGCCTTGCCACCCATAGTTGATTGTTTGCTTCAGTTGCACTACAAAATGCTCCAGGAAAACTCTTTTCATGCTGAGCTAATCAAAATGACCACAGCTGATCACAGTCAAATGGCTTTGTGTGCCATTGAGAAGGTGATTAGCTACACCTTATTGAGTTTACAAGACATTTTTAGGAGGGGGGTGATCCTTTTTCCAACTCAGTGATTCTGGGTTTTTATTTATTTTTATTTTTTTCTGACATGTTGGTGTTATATCTTTCACTTGGATGTTATAAGTTGCACTGAGTAAATACAGCTGGATAAAACAAAAACTGTGTCTGTCTTCATTTCAGGCTGAAAAGCAACAAAATGTGATTATTTTAAAGGGGGGTGAATCTTTTCTATACCCACTGTATGTAATCTGTATGAAAATATGCTATTTGTGTTTTACATTTTTGTTCTAGGAATTATGAAGAAAATAATGAGCAATAATTGAGTCTTCAAGGGCTCTACAAGTGTTCATTAAATAATTAAGGGTGTGGGTGGGTGGGTGGGTGTTGGGGGGAGGCATGATGTGTGTGTGTGTGTGTGTGGTGTGTGTGTGTGTACACTCACAGGTACTCGAGGCGAGGAAGGCCGGAGAAGGCGTCGTCCTTTATGCAGGAGATGGAGTTGGAATTAAGGAGCCTGAAACACGAGGGAAGGTTTATTTATTTATTTATCCTGATGTTTAACATGTTTTATTGTGTAAAATGATTTTTTCACATATAAAAGCATTACTGTAATTTAACATAAATCATTATCCTGGTTTCTGTTGCTCTCTCCATTATCGGCTGTATTTCTCACTGCAGCATGTTGTTGCTATATATATATATATATATACACACACACACACACACTGCCCTCCACTAATATCAGCCCCCTTGGTAAATATGAGCAAAGAAGGCTGTGAACAATTGTCTTGTTTATTGTTTAACCTTTTGATCTTTTGTTCAGAAATTTCACAAAAATACTCGGCTCTCATGGATATCAAACAATTGCAAAAAATATATTTGTTAAATATAGGTGTGCAACAATTATTGGCACCCTCTTAGTCAATACTTTGTGCTACCTCCCTTTGCCAAGATAAAGACAACTGCATCTTTTTTTGAACTGCTGCTCATTCTGCATCACAGATCAGCAGCGTAACACACGGAGGAAAGCGCTATCTGCCTTCTTCCACATACATGAGCTCATAGACTCCCACGATTGTCTAGTGTCTCAGTGATTGACAGTGATTAACCAGAGCGCACTCTCTTGTGAATCGTGCTCTCTTGGAATCCCGGCCACTGATGTCTGCGTCATCGCCGTGATTCGACTTCGAAATCTTCTGAATTTTGCAATTTTAATTCGTTAAAAAAAAAAAAAAAAAACACCTTAAAGAAGCTAGATACGTTTGATATAATTTATGCACGAAATGATTAATCCAGTATATTAACTATTTGTACACACAGCTTGAGATATCTATCTTTCTATTAAGGCAGAGATGAAAGTTATACACAAGATGAGTGTTGACTCACAGCAAGTGCAGTGATGGCATCAGGGCAAATGTAGCTTCTCTGATTTCTGGGAAAGTGCCATTGACAATACTCCTGCAAATAATTCATCATAAATTCATCATTCATACTGTACACTCATTTCTGTACACAAGCTGAACTGAACAATGTGTTAAATTTAAATTCTCTCTCTCTCTCTCTCTCTCTCTCTCTCTCTTATAACGCATGCAGTTCAGTTATTTTCAGTCGAGTGTTACAGATGTTTTAAAGCCTCTTACAGAGAGCTGATGTCGGCAGGGACAGTCCGGGGAATGAAGGATGATCCGACGCAGATGATGGTCTCAGTGGTGCAGGTGCAGCCTGAAGGACATTTAAACGCACGCTTTCCTCCTGAACAACTCACACAGCATGAAAAGAATAAAATGAGTAACACACAGTGTCGCACAGGAGGAGTGGGATCTGCACTGTTCATTGTGGAAGCTGGCTGTTTACTCAGAGTCCCGGACACAAATGCAGCACTGCAGCGGCTCTCACATCAGCATGACTGGGTTTAACGAAATGCGCATGCGCGATGGTTCGAGCGTGGCGCTGTTTGCTACAGAGTAAGTTATGTTAATAACTTTATCATTTTATATCTGATCTGCACCACAGTTTAGCGATTTAAAACTAAAACATATACACAACAGTACATTTTTGATAAAGGAGACGTAGATTCTGCATTTGTTCTCTGGATGTTTGTTAGATAGATAGATAGACTCTAATAGGTATATATATATATATATATATATATATATATATATATATATGCAAGCATTACTCATAAATATATGTAAGAGATATGTACATTGTATATACAACAGTATCCAGATAATATACCGTATAACATACAGATAATATACAGATATCTAAAAATAACCTAGTGTTTATACTATGAATCTACAATTATATAGAGATAAAAAAAAATCTCTTAAAAATAAAAGTTCTTCAATGGTTCTTTACGGCACCGTAGGTTCTGCAGAGAACCTTCGTCTTGTCAAGAACCATTTTTCATTGTAGGGTTCATTATAGGTTCTTCAGAGCAGTGTATTGGTTCTTCAAGGTATCATCCCTTAACAGGTTAAAGTGAACCCTATAAGGTTCTTTGTGAGACTGGAAAAGGTTCTCCTGGCATCACTCTTAAGAACCTTACTTTGGTTCCTTAAAGCACTAACTAAGGTTTTTTTTTTTTTTTTTTGTACAGAACTTTTGATAACATGGTTCCTTGTTGCACTGCTGTGAAGAACCATTTCTGGGTTCTTTCAAGCACCAGCACATACAGTGGGGGAAAAAGTATTTGATCCCCTGCTGATTTTGTACGTTTGCCCACTGACAAAGAAATGATCAGTGTATAATTTTAATGGTAGGTGTATTTTAACAGTGAGAGACAGAATAACAACAAAAAAAATACAGAAAAACACATTTCAAAAAAGTTATAAATTGATTTGCATTTTAATGAGTGAAATAAGTATTTGATCCCCTATCAATCAGCAAGATTTCAGAAGGTTGTGAGTTCAAACCCCAGCACCGCCAAGCCGCCACTGCTAAGCCTTTGAGCAAGGCCCTTAACCCTCAATTGCTCAGATGTATAAATGAAATAAAAAATGTAAGTCGCTCTGGATAAGGGCGTCTGCCAAATGCCATAAATGTAAATGTAAATGTAAATGTAAGATTTCTGGCTCCCAGGTGTCTTTTACACAGGTAATGAGCTGAGATTAGGAGATCTCTCTTAAAGGGAGTGCTCCTAATCTCAGCTTGTTACCTGTATAAAAGACACCTGTCCACAGAAGCAATCAATCAATCAGATTCCAAACTCTCCACCATGGCCAAGACCAAAGAGCTGTCCAAGGACAAGATTGTAGACCTACACAAGGCTGGAATGGGCTACAAGACCATCGCCAAGCAGCTTGGTGAGAAGGTGACAACAGTTGGTGCGATTATTCGCAAATGGAAGAAACTGTCAGTCTCCCTCGGTCTGGGGCTTCATGTAAGGTCTCACCTCGTGGAGGTTCAATGATCATGAGAACAGTGAGGAATCAGCCCAGAACTACATGGGAGGATCTTGTTAATGATCTCAAGGCAGCTGGGACCATAGTCACCAAGAAAACAATTGGTAACGCACTATGCCGTGAAGGACTGAAATCCTGCAGCGCCCGCAAGGTCCCCCTGCTCAAGAAAGCTCATGTACAGGCCCGTCTGAAGTTTGCCTGAATGATTCAGAGGAGAACTGGGTGAAAGTGTTGGGGTCAGATGAGACCAAAATCGAGCTCTTTGGCATCAACTCAACTCGCCGTGTTTGGAGGAGGAGGAATACTGCCTATGACCCCAAGAACACCATCCCCACCATCAAACATGGAGGTGGGAACATTATGCTTTGGGGGTGTTTTTCTGCTAAGGGGACAGAACAACTGCACCGCATCAAAGAGACGATGGACGGGGCCATGTACCGTCAAATCTTGGGTGAGAACCTCAGCCAGGGCATTGAAAATGACCTTAATGACTTGGAGAGGATCTGCAAAGAGGAGTGGGATAAAATCCCTCCTGAGATGTGTGCAAACCTGGTGGCCAACTACAAGAAACATCTGACCTCTGTGATTGCCAACAAGGGTTTTGCCACCAAGTACTCGGTAGTAGTAGTCGAAGGGATCAAATACTTATTTCCATCATTAAAATGCAAATCAATTTATAACTTTTTTGAAATGTGTTTTTCTGGATTTTTTTTGTTGTTATTCTGTCTCTCACTGTTAAAATACACCTACCATTAAAATTATAGACTGATCATTTCTTTGTCAGTGGGAAAACGTACAAAATCAGCAGGGGATCAAATACTTTTTCCCCCACTGTAGATGGTTCTCTAAAAACTTGAGAGTAAAAGGTTCTTTGTGCAACGTAAAAAGGTTCTCCTATGGCATCAGGGTGAAAACCCCTTTTTGATTCTAACTGGAACCTTTATTTTTAAGAGTGTACCAAATATATAGTATTGAATAGAGCTGCAAAATGATTACAGGCAGTAAAACATCAGTGCCGTAATGGTGTGGAGTTCAGCAGGGTGTTGGTTGTGGGGAAGAAGCTGGCCCTGAGCCTGCTGGTTCTGGTGCAAATGTTCCTGTATCTCCTTCTGGATGGAATAAGGTTGAACAGTTTGTTACCAGGATGGGAGGAGTCCCTGATGATGTGGCGTGCGTGACATCTACTGTGGTGAAGATGTTCAATGGCTGGGAGTTGGGAACCAATGATGTGGGTGGTTTTCACCACCCTTTGCAGGGCTTTTCTTTCAGACTCCGTGGAGCTCCCATACCACGCTGTGACGGAGTTGGTCATGATGCTCTCAAAGGTGCAGCGATGGAAACTTGTTAAGATCTGGGGAGACAAATGAACTTTCTTCAATCTCCACATGAAGTAAAGATGCTGTTGCGCCTTCCTAACCAGAACTGAAGTATTATGGTACCAGGACAGATTCTCAGACATGTGAACACCCAGGAACTTGAAGCTGGAGACATGCTCTACTTCAGTCTCATTGATGTAGAAGGGAATGTGTCTGCTGTTTTTAGATTTCCAGAAGTCCACAATGAGCTCTTTGGTCTTCTCTGCGTCGAGGGTGAGGTTGTTAGCGGAACGCCATGTTGCTAGGCTTATAATTGATTTAATTATCATAATGGCATGTTGTTATATACAGACAGTCAATGAGACAAAATAATAGTCTGAGAAAAATCCTAACTGTTGTAATGTAAAGATATTACTGAATGTAAAAAAAAAAAAAATTGTTTCCCATATTTAATGCCTTTAAATAAATTGTAATTGTTGTAGACAATTACACCACAGTGCTGTTGAATCCTGGACTGTGATTGGTCAGAAGGTGTTGATTAATTTTCTATACCAGCAGCTCTGACAGTAGCGCAGGTTTATATTAATGCGCTCGTTCTAATACGTCATCGTTTCTATAGTAACAGCTCGTTCACAGGGACTCGTACAGCGGACGCTCCACTAATAGTACAAGTGTATAATTGTCGATCTGTGAGGAGACATTTATTTAACATTTATGGAAGGAGTCTCCAGTGTCAGCTCTTTGTAACAGTCAGGTAAAGCTGTAACTTTAAGTTTTCCGACGTCTTCGGGACAGAGGGGTTTACGCTTCTTTGCGGTTTCTTGGTAACAAACGACAGTGAGCTGTGTTTTGCTTTTTCTCTTATTAACTTCTTATAGCTGCTATAACATAAGTGAGAACAGGAACTTGTTTCGCAGATGTTCCACAACATTAAATGTTATAAATAAATGGATTAAAGGGTATGATACTATGTTAAATAAATATAATTGTTGGCAAATTGTGCTGATAAAGTACGATTATTTTCCAGGAACAGTACACTCTGTCATGTTTAACTCCTTACATACTGTATATCATTCTCATGTTCTCTCATGCACTCTTGAGTTATTAAAATGTTCTTTAAGAGTTCATTGGACAAATGACAGCTCTTAGCCTCCTATAAAAGGTTCTACTTGAAACTCTTCTGGTAGAGAAACACTCTAGTAAGTAATATAATATTAACGGCATTTGGCAGACGCCCTTATCCAGAGCAACTTACGTTTATCTCAGTTATACAGCTGAGCAGTTGAGGGTTAAGGGTCTTGCTCAAGGGCCCAACAGTGGCAGCTTTGTACTCATGACCTTCCGATCAATAGCCCAATGTCTTAACCACTGAGCTACCTCCGTCCTAATAGTAATAATCTTTTTAGTAGAGAACAGCATGTTACTGTGGATGTACTGATACGGTGGTACTGCTTGATATTTTTGCTTCTCACTTTGTACAAAAAGCTTTGCATTTGTTTTCTCATTTCACGTTATTAACCTTGGAGTATATTCACGTTTTAATTTTCGGGTTTTCCTAATACTCACATTAAACAGAGATTTAATCATGAAACTTTAAAAAAAAAAAAAATAGGGTTGTACATGATCTTATACATGTTGTGAACAGACACAGCCACAAGGATTATTTTAAAATCGAGTTTTTGTTGTAAAGGGACACCCAGTTTTTGTTAAAAAATAAAAATAAATTTAAAAAAAATAATAATAAAGGATTTGCCTCCACATAGTGGAACAAAGAAGCTTCGATCCATTTTTTTCCCATACAGATTCAATCAGTGAGGGATTTTCATCTCCATTAGGTTCTCTAATGGAAATATTCAGGATGAGATAAGTGTAAGAGGATGAGTATTAGTGGAAGCTTTCTACAGTTACTCTGAGAAACCTTTTAGAGTAAACACTGCTCACTGGAGCTCACTTTCCACTGATGTATGGGGTGGAGGGGTGCCAATACATTTTACAAGCAGTATTTATACACTTACAAAGTGTCTGGTATGATAGATGGATCTGATAAAACAACCAGAGTGTAAATAAAATGTAAATGAGCGTAACAGTGTCAGTGTAATAATTACAGTTTGGAATGAAAAGAAAAGATTTTTATTATTTGTCTAAAAGTAATTTCACTCAAACTCCTGTTATTATATGACCTTTTTTCTTTTTTTTTTTTTTTACCATAAAGAGCTACAACAACAAAATATATATTTTATTACTTAATTATTTATATAAAATATATTACACAGCAAATAAGATATTAAATAGTAATGGCCTGGATTTATGACACATTTATTTATTTATTTAACATTTATATGACATTCCAATTAAATATCATTTTAGGGGCACTATTAAAAAAATATGTTGTTATATTTTAAGAAAAAAGGGGAAAATATTAAGAGGAAAAAAGTGTAATATTTTGAGAATAAAGTATTAATAGTTGGATTTTTGTTGCTCTGATATGCATAGTATTATGACTTATTCCTCATAATACAACATACCCTCACTGATCACTTTATTAGGAACACTATACTAATACTGGGTAGGTCCCTTTGCTCTCAAAACAGCCTCAATTCTTCATGTCATGGATTCCAAAAGATGTTGGAAAAATTCCTTTGAGGTTCTGGTCCGTGTTGACATGATTGCATCACGCAGTTCCTGCAGATATTTCAGGAGCACTTTCATGCTGTGAATCTCCCGTTCTACCACATCCCAAAGGTGTTCTATACTGGATTCAGATCCGGTGACTGGGAAGGCCACTGAAGAACACTGAACTCATTGTCATGTTCATGAAACCAGTTTAAGACGACTTTTGCTTTGTGACATGGTGCATTATCATGCTGGAAGTAGCCATTAGAAGATGGTAAATCGTGGCCATGAAGGGATGCACACGGTCAGCAGTAATACTCAAATAGACCGTGGCATCCAAGCCATGACTGACTGGTTTTTAACGAGCCCAAAGTGTGTCAAGAAAACATTCCCCACACCATTACACCACCTCCACCATAATGAGGAGGTGTACAGGTGTTCCTAATAAAGTACTCAGTGGGTGTATTGTGAATTTTTCTTGAAATATCACTTTATTCTCGAAACCTTAAAATGCTTTTGTAATTATTATTATTTTAATACGAAAGTTTTACTTAAGAAAATGTGATCTTAACCGATCATAAAAAGTAAATAAACAAATTAAATAATAAAATGATCAAAGTTTAAACCTCAAAACAGACTAAAACACCAAAATCCCGGAAGTAAGATTTCTCGATTTTTTTTGTTTTTTGTTTGAGAAACACGTACGTACGTACGTACGCACGCATCCACACGCTGCGTCATTACGTCACGTTTTTTTCTTCCCCCAAGCACGTACGCGCGAGCGACTTCCTGTGGTTTGCCATTTTCGGCTTTTTCACACTAGCTCCGGTTTTCTTTTCTTCTGTTCGTTATTCCGTGTGCTTCCTTGTTTGTTTGTTTGTTTGTTTGTTTTAAAAACATTATTAATTATTTTTCAAGATATTTTTTTTATAAAGGCGAACATCATTTCTGTCTGTAGAAACGTTTAAAATCTACGGTTATAAACCGTAGGTGTAAATAAAGATAGTTGGTAGAATCGGTGTTAGCGGTTTGCTAGCGGCTTTGTTTAGTAAAGGGGGTTAGCATAGCGCTTAGCTTAGCATAGCTAGCACTTTCATTAGCTTTTGGAGTTAGTATAAATGAAAGTAAATGACAAGGTCGTATATTTGTGTCTAGGAGAAGGACGGGATAGTTAAAGAGCAGTGTGGTTGTGTTATTGTGAGTTTGTGTGCGATACTCAGGGTTAGGTGTGTGTGTGCATTCCCTCACCCCACTTTAAAACTCAATTATACAAAACGGAGCAGTTTAGTGAGCTCAGTATGAGTTATAAACCCATCGCTCCAGCACCCGCAGGCTCCAATCACACACCTCCAGGTGAGCTTCTCTCATCACTACACCTTCATCAGGTTCATATGAAGCTTTTATATATTGATGTGAGTGAGTCACAGGTTAAGTGGGACTTTTTAAAGGCAGTCTGTCATCACGGCACCGTACAGTCAGGTCAAATCAAGGCATTAGTAATTATCCACATCATAACCATCAGACATCTGATTCATCCTGATGCTCTTCCTGATCCTGACTCACTTTCAGGGCATCACAAAACACCTCAAACCCAACACTCACTCCTTCTTCAGTGTTTAATCTCACCTGGATCCTGTAGATCTGTACCTCAGAGCTGCTGCTGTAATCGTAAACACCGTCCTGTGGCTCATCCCAGGACTCTTATTAATCACAGTACTGAACATTCCAGCACATTCAGTACTATCTGTCTTTACTCTTCTTCTCTTTTGAGTCTCAAGGTGTCTTCCTCGTGTCGTCTCGGGGAGTTTCTTTTTGTTTTTTTGTTTGTTTTTTTTCCCACGCCGCCGTCATCTCTGGATTCTTCGTTAGAGGTCTAAAATCTACATGCAGGTTTCTGTCGAGCTGCTTTGTGACGATGTGTCAGAAAACGTAGTTACAGCGTTACCTCTCCTCTGGCTGACACTGGAGACTCCTTCTGTAAATTCCATAATCTACCGTCAGAGCTGCTGTTGTAGAAAACGAATCAACGTCATCTGACCAATCAGAATCCAGAATCTTTCATCAGCTGAGGTGGTTGTTTTACGGCTTACGGATTAATTTTATTTACACACACAGGAGCACGAGTTGGATACGTATGTTTTTCTGAATTTACAAGATTAAAAAAAAATAAATTACACACACTCAGGAGCACGAGTTGGATACGAACGTTTTTTCAAGTTTACAGATTTTTTTTTTAATGAATACCAAATTTCCCGTGTAAACACTCAAATTATTTACGAATAAATATGTTCGTATCCATATTCATAAATGAAGCCCTTTCATGTGGTACGATGCTCGTTAGTTTACGAACCTAAGTTGCGATTTTTAATCTGATTAATCTTTTGTGCAGCGCTAGCTACAAGTGTGAGTCTGACTGTCCAAGCTGTTGATAAAATGCCCGAAGGTCGTCTTCACCGCTCTGAATTTCTTTGTCTCAGGGTCGTGCGGCTCGTCTCCGTCTCTGCCCTCGGCCTCCAACTTCAGACCGGCGTTCAGCGACTTCGGCCCGCCGTCCATGGGCTTCGTACAGGTACGGGAAAATCTCCAAATGAGTGCAATATGATATCCATATCATAAACAAAATGGCTGGCAGTGATCCTGAAAGGTAGCAATTAGGGCTAGGCGATGTGTTGATATAATATCCATCACGATACATTACTAGTGCTCGATATGCTTTTCTGAGATCACTATATATATTTTAAATAATTGTAGACAATAAATACATTTATTTATTTTAATGCAAAATCGGAAATAGCTCTAATAGATGTCATTTTCGTTTTGTTTTTAAATCTCAGCCAGTGAAAGTGTCTCAGGGCTCCACCTACAGCGAGCTGCTGTCTGTTATAGAGGAGATGAGTCGAGAAATCAGGCCCACGTACGCCGGCAGTAAAAGTGCCATGGAGAGACTGAAGAGAGGTACGACATTAACATTACATGTACACACACACACACACACACACTCACACTCAGTGTTATAGTAAAACACCGAGTGGTGTGATGAAGCGTAGTCACTGTTAGCAAACCACAGTTTATTATTTTCCTCTAACACCACGTCCCCCACGTGCTTTATTCCTCTTATACCACTTACCAACAGTTACGATTTTCATCTATTTAAGAACGACGCCATAAATTTGAATCCTTTAAGAGTTACATTTAAACAAGTTATTTCCTGTTCTCACTTGCGTTATAGCAGCTATAAACAGTCATTCACTCACCAGCCTCTGTTTCTGTCTTTTGATGTTAAGACCAAATAAATGCAGCTTGTATATTTAGTATAGTATTATAGTGTGGTGTAGTACGCTGTAGTATAGTAAAGTGTAGCACAGTATACTATAGTGCATAAATTACAGGCGCAAATTTAATATCGTGAACAGAATCATAGGATTAATGATAACGTAATGCTTCTTCAAATCTGGAGTCATCCTACGTTCCGACTCGGACAGACGTCATCTCAGGACCAGAAATGCGCCCCCATGACTGGGAGAAGAAAATGTGTAATGTGTCATTTTTGTTTCTGTTTCAGGAATCATCCATGCCCGAGCTCTAGTGAGAGAGTGTCTAGCTGAAACTGAGCGCAGCGCTCGCACATAACACACATCCACACCTCTCTGTATACTCTCTATCTCTCTTATTCTCTCGCACACACACTTTTACACACCTCTGTTCCACATAATTACTTTTGTAATTTCAAACTTTTTGCAGTTCTGTATTTAAATGCAAAAAAAAAAAACCCAATAAAAATCTGGTTTTGCAATTAAACATCAACATGTTTCTGCTCTCTACACTTTAGCTTTTGGATATACAGTACTGAGCAACAGTTTTAGGCAGGTGTGTAAAAATTGGTTTAAAGTAAGAACGCTTTCAAAAATAGACGTGTTAATAGTTTATATTTATCAATTAACAAAATGCAAAGTGAGTGAACAGAAGAAAAATCTACATCTAATCAATATTTGTTGTGACCTGCGTTTGCCTTCAAAACGAAAGCATCAATTCTTCTAGGTACACTCGCACAAAGTCAGGGATTTTGTAGGCATATAGTCAGGTGTATGATTAAACAATTATACCAAACAGGTGCTAATGATCATCGATTCAATATGTAGGTTGAAACACAATCATTAACTGAAACAGCTGTGTAGGAGGAATAAAACTGGGTGAGGAACAGCCAAACTCAGCTAACAAGGTGAGGTTGCTGAAGTCAGTTTACTGTCAAAAGTCATACACCATGGCGAGACTGAGCACAGCAACAAGACAGAAGGTAGTTATACTGCATCAGCAAGGTCTCTCCCAGGCAGAAATTCCGAGGCAGACAGGGGTTTCCAGATGTGCTGTCCAAGCTCTTTTGAAGAAGCACAAAGAGACGGGCAACGTTGAGGACCGTAGACACAGCGGTCGGCCAAGGAAACTTACTGCAGCAGATGAGAGACACATCAGGCTTACTTCCCTTCGCAATTGGAAGACTGCCTGGTCAGAAGTGGCCTTCATGGAAGACTTGTGGCCAAAAATCCATACCTCCGGCGTGGAAACGGGGCCAAGAGACTCAACTATGCACGAAAACACAGGAACTGGGGTGCAGAACAATGGCAGCAGGTGCTCTGGACTGATGAGTCAAAATCAGACATACTTGGCTGTAGCAGAAGGCAGTTTGTTTGCTGAAGGGCTGGAGAGCAGTACACGAATGAGTGTCTGCAGGCAACAGTGAAGCATGGTGGAGGTTCCTTGCAAGTTTGGGGCTGCATTTCTGCAAATGGAGTTTGGTCAGAATTAATGGTCTCTTCAATGCTGAGAAGTACAGGCAGATACTTATCCATCATGCAATACCATCAGGGAGGCATCTGATTGGCCCCAAATTTATTCTGCAGCATGACAACAACCCCAAACATACAGTGAAAGTCATTAAGAACTATCTTCAGCGTATAGAAGTACGAGGAGTCCTGGAAGTGATGGTATGGCCCCCACAGAGCCCTGATCTCAACATCATCGAGTCTATCTGGGATTACATGGAGAGAGAGAAGCAACTGAGGCTGCCGAAATCCACAGAACAACCGTGGTAAGTTATCCGAGATGTTTGGGCCGACCTACCTGCCGAGTTCCTTCAAAAACTGTGTGAAAGTGTACCTAGAAGAACTGATGCTGTTTTGAAGGTAAAGGAGGTCACACCAAATATTGATTAGATGTAGATTTTTCTTCTGTTCACTCACTTTGCATTTTGTTAATTGATAAATATAAACTATTAACATGTCTATTTTTGAAAGCGTTCTTACTTTACAGCATTTTTACACACCTGCCTAAAACTTTTGCACAGTACTGTGTATATATATATATATATATATATATATATATATATATATATATATATATATATATATATATATAGATAGATAGATAGATAGATAGATTTAAAAATAAATGAATGTTATAATTACATAAATCAGTGGATTACTTTAAAAGGTTTCAGCTGGATGAAAAATTTTTGATAAATGCTACTTGAAGTAGAAAATTAAAAAGTATTAATAATAAAATAATATAATAAAACAAATAATGAAGAGCAAGAATGTTAAGTCCTACTCATATTCAATTTTATTTATTTATTTTTTTATACATATATAAATTAGGCTCAGGTGTTACAGGTCACATGATCTCCAAATGATTTTGTTACGGATATTCTTTACATCTATTTGTTGGAATTTAAACAACTTCTAGAGTCCAGATACATCTGAAATCGAAGCCATTTTTATTTTTATTTCCTGTTTGCTTTGTAGTTAAATATCAGGTCTGTTTGTTTATTTAATCAATTTTATTAATAATTAATTTGGTGTAGTACAAAATTATAGTGAACTTGGGTGTTATACAAAAGGTGCTATATAAATTGAACAAACGAATAAGTAAATAAAATTAAATAAACCATCACTAGGTTTGTGGAGATCTATTTGTTAGTGTTTTTACTGTTGTACAAAATTCTCTGCTCTGCATAAACTGTTACATTACAGTGATGGGAAGTGAAGCTTTTTTCAGCGATCCGGATCATTTGACTCGGATCAGTACAAAGAGATGACACTTTCTGCTCCCAAACAGTTCAGAAGTTTGTGATATTTTTTGACCAGTCGTTAATATTCTTCTTGTTGAATACTCTGGCTAAAACTGTTTAGTAAGTTCTTAAGTTTTTATCTTTGCCTGAATTTACAGGAAAGAAAACAATAGCTCGTACAGTCTCCTCCAAATGCAAGGCCAATTCTTTTGTTTTCGCTACACACTGAATACATTTGGGTTTGAGATCAGAAGATATCGGATTTTCAGCTTTGGTATCTTCATATTTACATCTGTGTTAAACAGCTTAGAACATGGCACCTTTTGTTTGAACCCACCCATTTTTCAAGTGATCACAAATACTGGAACATGTGACTGACAGGTGTTTCTTGCTGCCCAGGTGTGTCCTGTTAGACTGATTGTTTAAACAATTAATAGCTCTGAACGTCTACTCTTGGTTTGAGCTCTGGGTTTCGCCTGTGAAGACTACATTTCTGTTGTTAAAAAGGATAAACCAACATGAAGATTAGAGAGCTGTCTATGGGAGAAAAGCAAACCATTTTGAAGCTGAGGAAAAAAAGGAAAATCAATCAGAGCCAGAACATTGGGTATAGCCAATACAACAATTTGGAATGTCCTGAAAAAGAAAGAAACCACTGGTGTACTAACAACCAGACATGGAACAGGTCGACCAAGGAAAACAACAGCATCTGACGACAAAGAGCTGTGAAGAAAAACCCAAAAACAACAGTCAGTGACATAACCAACAACCTCCACAAGGCAGGGGTGAAGGTATCACAATACACCGTTTGAAGAAGACTTCGAGAGCAGAAATATAGAGGCTAAACCACAAGATGCAGACCGCTTGTCAGCAGTAAGAATCAGAAAGCCAGATTGGAATTCGCAAAGAAATACAGAGATGATCCACAAACGTTCTGGAATCAAGATGAACCTCTACCAAAGTGATGGAAAGGCCAAAGTGTGGAGAAGGAAAGGATCTGCTCATGATCCAAAACATACAAGCTCATCTGTGAAACATGGTGGAGGTAGTGTCATGGCTTGGGCTCGCATGGCTGCTTCTGGAACAGGCTGACTAATCTTTATTGATGATGGAACTCATGATGGTAGCAGCAGAATGAATTCAGAAGTTTACAGGAACATTTTGTCTGCCAGTTTACAGAGAAACGCATCCAAATTAATCGGGAGGAACTTCATCAGGCAGCAAGACAACGATCCAAAACACACTGCCGACTCAACAAAGGAGTCGAGTCTCGTTTCATCGTTCGTTTAAAAGAAGCGGAAAAGCCGACCGGTTTGTGAACGACACATCAATAATACGTTTCCTTTCCTTAGTTTTTCCAGGAATTTTCTTTATTTGGCTTTTGTTATAACATAAATGCAGCGTTGTCTTTTATAGTGACATATAAGGCATAAACAAACACACACACAGTTGGAGTAAAGGGAGTATGTGTCTCGGCAGATAGTCACCGGTTAGTTCTTTGAGCCGGGGTGGGTTTTTTAACTTTATAGTTAAAATTTTCACAACAAAACACATTTCATGATGTTTATTGGAACAAATATGTATATATATATATATATATAAAAAAAACCAACAGTAAGTGTAGTGTAACAATTATGAATGTTTTTAAGAGCGATTACTTTTTTTTGGTAATAATTCTATGTTGACAAAAATATTTCTAAAAACATTTAAGATAATCTGCAGAACAGATGACAATAGCGATGCCGATATATGAGCATATGTTCCACCCCGACTCCAGGCGTGTGTGTACTTCCATTACGATACTGTGAACATTTCTGTGTAAATTGTGATGGTTTACGCAATTAAAAGTAACGATACACGTGTACATGTAAAGACAATAATGATTACAAAGAGAAGCTAACATGAAAGATACACAGGATTACTACAGAAAGAATGACGAGGCGTGATCTGATTGTCTCTCTCGGCTGGGGGGGGGTGTGTATGGGGCGTGTCCCATTCCAGGTCCCTTAATTTCACCAGCGCATTGCTGACGCGTCGTTCCTATAAATTTTGTGCAAAATTAAAGGTGTGTTCCTTCGAATTAACACCTCATCTCAGGTCTAGGGTGTGTCCCGAACGCTAGAGGTCACATCTAGTCTCCCCGACATGGTGTAACACGGCGTCCTTCATCGTGCTGCCTTGTAAGAACTTTAGCGTTTGGGACACAGCCCTAGTTACACTGCAGAGATTTTGTGAGGGTGTTAATGAGGACTGGTGTGTGGGTGTGTGTGAGGGAAATTAAACAAGCTGCTCGTGTTGAAATGGTGAAGAGTTCATGTGCTCGGGTGTTACAGCGTCTCTGTAACGGAGCGTCTCTTCAGGAGCGACTAAAGAAAAAAACCGTCCACGCCGGTTTCAGCTCTGAAACAGAACACAGGTGATTATTTTACTGTAACAGCACAACACGCTGTGTTTTATTCCTTATATCCATAATATATCATACGCCTTTCTGAAGACCAGAACAGGAGGCCGCGTTACTCAAGAGGCTGGAGGAAGCATTCTTTTTAAAACTCAAGCACATAAAATCATGATGATGAAAGTGTGCCGCTGTGACTGACCGTTGTAGCTGCTGCTGAAGTGCTGCTGGAGATGAAGAGATTTTTGTAGCGTCCTTTCTCCTCTTTTTCCTTCTCTCGGATGCGCTCCTCCATCGCTCGGAGCTCTTTGGCCACGGCCGGCCCCAGAGAAGGGTCCAGCTTCAGCACCTTCTCAAAATCAGCTCGGGCTTCGGCTTCGTTCCAGACGGCCGCGTGAGCTTTTCCTCGCTTGAAGTACGCCTTCACGTTATCTGCAGGAGGAGGAGGAGGGTTGAGTGAGCGAGAGAGAGTAAGAGAAGGGGAAAGAAAGCGAGGAAGGGTGAGAGTGAGCGAGAGAGAGGGGGGAGTAAGACATGGGGAGAGAGGAAGGGTGAGAGTGAGGGGGAGTAAGAGATGGAGGGAGAGAGAGAGTGAGGGGGAGTAAGAGATGGGAAGAGAGAGAGCGGGGGGGAGTAAGAGAGGGGGACAGAGTGAGTGAGAATGGGAGAAAGAAAGAGAGGGATAGTAAGAGATGGGGAGAGGGTGAGGGAAAAGGGGAGAAAGAGACGAAGAGGACAAGAGAGAGGGGAAGAGTGGGAAAGGGAGAGAGAGAGTGAGTGGGGAGGTGGGGGGGGGAAGGGAGAGGGAGAGTGAAACACGACCAGGAAATTAAACCTAGTGGACAGAATGTTTGAAAATTTGTGTGTGCGCGCATGTGTGTGTGCGCGCATGTGTGTGTGCGCGCATGTTGGTCGTATAAAACCCTCCTGAACTGAGTAGTGATTTGCGAACCTCTCACCTTCATACTTGTTGATCAGAGAGGAGCAGTGGTCCAGCACCTCGTAGTACTGACCCTGGATCAGTTTACACTGGCAGTAGTTCAGCAGCAGCGGCGTGATCATCAGATCCAACTTAATCCACGGCTGATCACCTGGCTGCTCCTAAACACACACACACACACACACAAAGCAAACTTTAAGCACTAACATAATGATTATTAATGTTAATATCAGGCTAATGAATAAGGCTGTTGTTACACATGAATAGAGGTGTAATAATATCAGTATTATATATAATGATGCACTGTGAGGAGGATTAGTGCTTCCATCTCTCTCTCTCTCTCTGTCTCTCTCTCTCTCTTTCAAACTCAAACTAGCTTTATTAGCATGACTGTGGTACAGTATTGCCAAAACATTGGACATGAAATAAACAAATAAATACATGCACACACTAAATAAATAAATAAATGAATGAATGAATGAATAAATGTAAATACAAAAACAGATAGATCAAGAATCATGTCTTACAAATATATCCAACAAGGAAATGATCGAGTTTAAGCATTTGTACACCTTCTCTCTCTCTCTCTCTCTCTCTCTCGCTCACTCCGTCTCTTTCTTTCTGTCTCCATCTCATCTCAATCTCTCTCTGTCATCTATCTTTGTCTTTTGGTGTCTTTTAATCTCTCTTTCTCTCTCTCTCTCTTGCACCGTGTAGGTTCTACCTTCATCTGGAGGTTCTTCAGGCAGGCGATGGCGTTGTAGTATTTTTCGGCGGCTCCCTCCGTGTCTCCCTTCTTGAAGAGCGCGTTTCCTTCCTCGTGGATCTGTGGCACGGCGGCCAGCTTCTCCTCATCATTCATCGCCCACGTCTCCAAAGCGAATGAGCCTGGGCGCAAAACCTGAAAACACACACACACACACATATATACACACACACACATATATATATATATATATACACATGGTGCTGTTCTGTTAGAGATCTGTTCAGAGCTTCTGGAACATTCCACAAAGACTTTATCCATCTAGCTACCTACTCATGCATCCTTACCACACTTTAAACCCCGCCCACCCACACACCTCAAGGAGCTCCATGGTGAAGACGAGGGGCTGAGGGTTGGCCTGGAGCCGTTCCAGGTCTTTGTGTCCATGTGAGTGGTGAGAGTGGACCTGGGCGATACCGCAGCAGTGCCTCTGTCCCTCCAGGGGGTCTTTACCCATGCTGATGTTCCTCAGAGACTGAGACACCAGCGGGTACAGAGCCGTGTGCTGGAGGAGAACACACCGAGGGACGAGAAGGTACAAATAAACTGATGAAAACAGGCTCCGTGATATTTCACAACACGTACAGCTGAGTATTCATAATAATAATAGTAATAATAATAATAATAATAATAAAGCGTTGAGAGAGCGTTCAAGGTTGTGAGATACAGTTTTGGAAGTAAAGGACAAACCCTTTAACTCTTCAGACTGACGTACCACGTCGTACCACGTACCTTGACGTCGCAGGTGAACTCGGCAATCTCGCCCGTTCTCATGGTGCTGACCACACGCTCCCACACCGGCAGCTTAAACTTCTTCCCCAGGATGAGCTCCATGGGTTTACTCTTCCCTCCCATCTTCCTGGAGTCGTCCAGCAACGTACCGTCACACAGGCTGCTGCGGTAATGAAACTTCACCTGCAATAACACACACACACAACACACCTGTAATCCACTACACTCCCTCCTGTATCACAGGACACCAGGACCAGCCATGATCACCTCATTTTTATTCCAAGGCTGCAAACAAATCAGCTTGTTTTGATGAAGCTGAACTTCCACAGACATCAAAAGTAAAAATACACCCACAACATGTTTTATACGCCATATAGAGTCAGCTCCGGAATTATTGGCCCCCTTGGTAAAGCATTAAAGCAGAAGATTCAGTGTTGTTGGAAAAGAACAAAAGTACTAAATCCAGGGGTGCCAATAATTGTGACACATAGTTTGATAGGATTTTTTTTGTTATTTTAAATTCACACAATAAATTTACTGTAAGATTAGATTTCTCTCATCATTTCATCATGAGATTAAGATAATTAACCACAAAGGATTACGTCTCTTTTCAGTGAGTCAGATCATTTGACTCAGTTCACCAATATGAGTCGACTCTATGATTCGGCTCCTAAACGGATAAAATGTGTGATATTTCCACCACAGATTGTTCATCTTGGCCTAAATATGGCTTAAATTATTTCATAAAATCTTACGTTTCCATTGAAATGCCTACGAAACACCTCATATGTGCGCGTTCACGAAAAAAAGATCCGGTTCAAAGAGGCGAATCATTTGCAAATGACACATCACCTCTAAGGCCATTCAGTAAAAGATCCAGTGAGTGAATCATAATGCTCTGACTGTGTGTGTGTGTGTGAGAGACAGGATTTGCATGAAATTGAAATTGTACAGTATGATGTATCAGCGAGTACAAAGCTGTAGGAACATCTTCAGGAGCAGAGAAGAGTTTCGTGTTGATATTATGATATTACTGATGGAGACGGCGTGAATCACATTCTCCACCGTTCTCCAAGTCGGTAAAACACTCCTCTGAAATATCACACACACACACACACACACACACACACTCCGCCGTCTTCCAAATTAATAAACTCCAACCATTTTATTCTCCGTCGGAACAGGGATTACTGTTCGTTATTTAAAACACACAGACGAACCATGTTTAGACACGCCCCCGGGGCGGGGCATATTCTTTCTAGAGAGCATTTAATTGGACAAAAACAACACTAGTACAGGATGAGTCATCTAAAAAAAATGTATTGTTGTTCCACTAGTGATGAACTATAAAATTAAAAAAGAGACAACTTATTTTTTGTATTTTTTTTCCTAGATACAGTATTGGATTCATGTCCATAATATTAGGAACAAGTACAAAAAACTCAGAAATACCAATTTTAGTTTTTTTAAAAACATATTTTTAATGTAAAGTGCACGATTACAGCCTACTAACTTTTATATACCATATTAAATATATACCTAACTAAATATTATATACCATATTCAAATAACAGACATGATTCATACATATATCATAATCCTATAACTGGACTGTAGAATTATTCTGCTCCTATCTAAATCCCCATCACAATGAAACTGCATATTTTCCCCCAGGACATTTTTAAATCATAAGTAGATACGTAACATTATAAAAATGAACATAACTACAAATAAAAATAAAATTCTGCCATGGAGAAAATCTCCGGAAACAAAATATAGCACCATGGGTACCAGCATCTGCTGCCTGTCTGACTAACATTTACTAGCAGCACTGCTAACTTGTTGATCTTAGTATTTAACAGATCTCCGAAGCAAAAAAAAAAGTCCAACTTTCATGAGAAAATAATAAAAAACAATTTTATATCGAATGTTTACATGTAAACCAGGCGGTTGGCAAGGCCAAGCGCAGCTAGCTAGGTTATTTAGCCGGTTAGCTTTCTAGCTGGTAAGTATTAAGAACACTTACGAATGAAACCCTTGGATTATTTTAAATATTGCACGATTATATATTTTACCTTCGTGCCATCCAGATAGGCAGGGATTTCCCCTTTTCCAGGAGAAAGCACTTTTTTCTGGATGCCATCCGCGCTGAGCTTGAGAGCAAGTTCCTCCATTCTCGGTTGTAGAAAATGTAAGCTATCGAGCCAACGCACAGGGGGCGCTATAGTCCGCGAGCGGCGATCGGGAAAGATCGGCAATGATCGTTCATCTTCGGGAAGAGCTCGGGAAAGAGCGATGATATTCGCCATGGGATCGGCAAAAATCGGACTCGTTCGGGTCAGATCGTAGCTGCGACGCCGGAAGCGTTTTGTTTACGGTGAGGAGTTCACACAAATTGCATGTAGATATGGTTTTATATTCTGACACTTGGTATATATTGATTATATTATTATTATTATTTTTTTTTTAATAGTATAGAGTTTAGAGTATAATTAATTTCTGGATATAAAAAGTATACTCTGAAATACTTTACACATTATAATTTAATTTTTATATATAGCTCAAAAAGCATGGTTTGAAGAACAAGACTGTCTTGTTGTCTTGTTGTGACTTATCTGTCATATATATATATATATATATGCCTTACATATAGCTTATAATTTAACAATTTAGGAATTATTTTAGCATAGGGACATGTAAATGCAAATCCACTTGTAATATACAGTAAAATATCACTCCAGTTTTGTATTTTTCTTTATTTACCGTCTGATTTTCAAGACGGAAGTTAGTTGGACGGTAAAAAGCAGGCCCACAGCTTTCTAACAAGAATATATATATATATATATAAAGCACAACATATTTATTTGAAATAAAGGCATCTTATTGACTGTTAAACGTCAGTATCAAAAATACTTAATAAATAATAAAATAATAGGCATAAAGCTGAGAGTTAAAGTAAAGTTTACTGCAGCAACTGATTAGATGTCCGAACATGTACTATTACACTGTAATAAAGGTACACACCAACACATAAACTCCATTTTATCCATTTTATCATCGTGTACAAAATGACCATAAATTATCTTCACATAACCCAGACTCTAAACATAACACAAGGTCACATGCAAGTAGAGCTATAAAAAGACAATACAATGAAGATAAATACTGAATCCCACATTATTTATCACACATTTAAAGCAGGATTAATCGAACTGGATTAAAAGAGAAAAGGCACATTTACATAAATCATTAACCAACACTGATGGTTCAAAAAAAAATGTTTTGTTGTTTTAAATCAGTTTGTCCAGAATGATTTAATTCCTATAATGATTCTGTTAGATTTTTAGATGTTTCACAACATTGTAGAGATATGATTTTGTCTGACTCTGGGTTTGGAAACATGTCGCAGATGATTTATAATGGTACTACGTTTTTTTCTTGTCATTTCTTTAATTTTCTAACCCCATCACCACCCGGCCTCTAAAGGACCATGAAGTGTTTGTTAAGGTTAAGATTTACGTACAAAATTATTTGATACTTATATAGTTTCCATCTGTAGGAGTTCCCTCTCAGCCCAATTTGAGCGAGGGAACACAAAGAAAATGAAGAAACAAAGAAACAAATGCATGTTTATAAGACAAGCAAAAATTGAAAATGTAAAAAAATAATTAATAATAAAAGAAGGAGAAGAAGAAAGGGGTTAGTAGTAAGAAGATCAAAATGACTATATATGTATATATATTCTTCTTATTATTATTTCCTTCTTCTACTTTTGTATATATATATTGTTTTGCTTTCTGTTTTTTTTTGTACTGTTGTATTGTATATCTCCTCTGCTTACATGTTTCCATAATCACGATATCAATATGTCGTCCCACCCGAATGACACCATGACATATTTTATCACGATAGACCATCAGACTGATATATCACCCGACCCATATGTACAGACTCGACCCCACATTAATTCAGTGGTGAGATTTATTCCAGAGTTTGTTGCTGCTTATTCCGATCACACAGCAGGCCAGTCGTCCTCCTGCGTTCCCGTGCAGAAGACTTCCTGCGTCTCCTCCTCGTCCCATGTCGTCCTCCTTCTCATGGATCACCACGGCACGGCCGAGCACCGATAACCCACCGTAGAGAGTGGCTTTGGAGTCTACAGACCGGCGAATCTTCCCATTGAGGGCAATAAAGTTTCCGAAATCCCCCGGATGAAGCGGATGGTCGACGCCTTCTGGGTTGTAATGGCCGCCGGTGGAGGTGCAGCCCTCGCTGAGATCTCCGTACTGATGAATGTGTATTGCTCTGGACTGAGAGTTAGACGCAGGCAAGCCGTGCAGCTTGAACATCACCCGTAAGCTCTCCCCCGGCCCGGTTTGTTTAAACAGGACGTGTCCGTACACTTTGGGCATTTCTGACACCAGCTGGGTGTTGGGTCGCATCCTGCAGGAGGCGTACAGAGAGCTGTTGAACAGACTGTGCTCAGGAGGCTTCAGCGTGAGCTTCTCACTCAGTGTGGGTGTGTGAAAGACAAAACTGAGCAAGAACACCACTGGGAGTGTGTAGGGCTTCATTTTCATGTCTGATTATTCCTAAAGAAAGTGGAAAATTAGGAATGCATTTTAAAATACATTTTGTAGAATGCTTCACTTCCCTCTGTTATAAAGTCATTTGTTCATCTTCGGTAAGTGCTTTATCCTGGTCAGGGTCACGCAGCCAATTCACCTATCGCCATGTTTTTGGGAGAAAACCGGAGAACCCAGAGGAACCCACGCAGACACACTGTGTATTGGTTCCCCACCCAATTTGGTGATGTGTCTGAGTTTTTTTCTTCTAGTTTTCTGAAATGAGAGCACAAGTGCTTCCTGACAAAATCTAATTTTGTACCCGGGAATCATAATAAACATTTTATTTAAAAATTCTACCACAGCGCTGTTGAATTCAGGAATCAGTAGGTGTTGATGAATTATATTACATTAATGCACTCGTTCTAATATGTAATCGTTTCTATAGTAACATCTCATTCACAGGGATGTGTACAGTGGACGCTCCGCACAAATGGTTAAAAATCATTAATGTGGGGAAGTTTTCTCCCGGGCAAGGAAGACGTTTAGTTAACATTTAAGGAAGGAGTCTCCAGTGTCAGCGGAGTACAAGATTTGATTTGGCATAAGATGTGGTATAAGGGGAATAAAACACTTGTTGTAATAGGAAAGTAATCAACTTCAGGGTGGTAACAGTAACTCCATTTCATCACATCACCCCAGCGTGGATTATTTTCCTATAACAGCACACGTCCCGTTGTGTGTCATTCCTTACTTATTGAAGTACATAAAAACGAGCTGTGTAGATTCAAAAAGAGTATTTATTGTGTATGGCTATATTTTCTTATTTATGTGGAATTATCAGTTGGGCCTAATGTACATAGCTGTTTAAAAGCTTTTTTTTAATGTTATTTACTAACCCCATTTCCATAAAAGTTGGGATTTTTTCTAAAATGCAATAAAAACAAAAATCTGTGATTTGTCGAGTCTCTTGAAACTTTAATTAACTGACAAAAGTTCAAAGAAAAGATATTCAATGTTTTCACTGACCAACTTAATTGTATTTTGTAAATATAAACAAATTTAGAATTTGATGCCTTCAACACACTCAAAAAAAAGTTGGGACAGAGGCAAAATAAGATTGAAAAGTTTATAGAATATTCAAGTAACACCATTTTGGAGGATCAGGTTAATTGGTAGCAGGGGAGGGGATCAGGATTGGGCATAAAAGGAGCCTCCACCAAAAGCTCAGTCTTTGCAAGCAAGGATGGGGCGTGGCTCACCACTTTGTGCCAAACTTCGTGAGAGAATTGTCAGTCAGTTCAAAAAGAACATTGCTCAACGCAAGATTGCAAAGAATTGAGGTCTTTCACCATCTACAGTGCATAATACTGTGAAAAGATTCAGGGAATCCAGAGAAATCTTATTGTGTAAAGGGTAAGGCCGGAAACCACTGTTGAATGTGTGTGACCTTCGAGCCCTCAGGCGGCATTGCCTGAGAAATCGTCATGCTACTGTGATAAATATAATCACATGGGCTCAGTAGTATTCGGAAAACCGTTGTCACTTAACACAGTCCGCCGCCGCATCCAGAAATGCGTCCCGAAACTCTATTACACAAGGAGGAAGCCACACATCAACTCTATGCAGAAACACCGGCGAGTTCTGTGGGCCCGAGCTCATCTCAGATGGACTGAAAGGCAGTGGAAACAGATGAGTCCACGTTTCAGCTTGTTTTCAGGAAAAATGGACGTCGAGTTTTCTGTACCAAAGATGAAAAAGACCAACCAGACTGTTATAAGCGAAAGGTGCAAAAGCCAGCATCTGTGATGGTATGGGGGTGCATCAGTGCCCACGGCATGGGTGACTCGCTTATGTGTGAAGGTACCATTAACGCGGAGGCGTATATTGGGATTTTAGAGAGACATGTGCTGCCATCAAGGCAACGTCTTTTTCCAGGAAGTCCATGGTTATTTCATGGTTATTTATACATTATATGTGATGTAACACAGCGGTAAACATGCCGCTGTCCCAACTTTTTTGAGTGTGTTGAAGGCATCAAATTCTAAATTTGTTTATATTTACAAAATACAACTAAGTTGGTCAGTGAAAACATTGAATATCTTTTCTTTGTACTTTTGTCAGTTAATTAAAGTTTCAAGAGACTCGACAAATCGCAGATTTTTGTTTTTATTGCATTTTAGAAAAAATCCCAACTTTTATGGAAATGGGGTTAGTATGTTCTTTTATGTTTTTCTTATGTTGTGCAAATATAGGAGGCCATAGGCTAGTTTTTGCTGAACTCCACACAGACTAAAGCAACAAAACACTAAACCTACACAGAAAATTTTTTTTAAAAACTCTTGTACCACCTCCTCTCTCTACCAGGGTTTAGTTTAATAGTCATCATGACGATGGACTGTTTGTACTAGCATGAGGAGATGTTTTTTTTTCAGCCGAGATAAGGGTGATAAGGGCATCTGCTTAATGCTGTACATGTAAATGCAACATTTATTCTAATAGTGTATTGCAACCTTCATGTCAAATAGAATAATACATTGAACAGGCTGGAGATGAGCAGTGAGCTGCAACATACACTTTTTTTTGGTCATGTTTCAACCCTGAACCTGTACTAAGACAGAAAACGTTTCAGTGCCTGAACATCTTTACATTAGGAATATATAGTAGGATGATTCCCTCATCAAGGATGTGCAACATAAATAAATATTCTTTTATAGTAGCCTATGTACAATGCATTTGCTGAATCTGCACACTTTATGCCATTATTATTATTATTATTATTATTATTATTATTATTATCATTACAGTAGAGACAGGATGTGTATTTATTTTTGCTCTGAATAGTTTCACTATTTATATAAAAATGTCTTTATCATGTCAGTGATTTAGTGACGCTGTACCTGTTTGAACTGCAATGACAATAAAGTTCATTTTACTAGACCTGAACTGAACTGAATTGAGACATTCAGACAATCAACATGAAGTTTAGATGTCTGTACACATGAAAGTTCACCACCTAAATAAGACTTTATTGATTGATATAAGACCTTTTATACCTTTAAAGTGCAGCTAAAAGTGCTTTACAGTATGAATTAAAAACAGAAATAAAGAAAATAACAAACTAATAGCGATAAACTCCTCCTCAGCTTCACATCCGACTTCCACTTGTTTTCGCTCTGCATGTGAGCTGTGAATGGGTTGCAGACCGTCGCACACAGTAATACGTCATCAACCGGGCTTTATCGTTGTTATTATTATCACGGGACGACTAATTCTTATTGTGGGGAGAATTTCTACCGGTATATCGCAAACGATAAGATATCGCCCATCCCTAGTCAGTACAAGAGAAAGCAGCATATTACATAAGAGGCACTTTTCAGACAGTAAACACAATGAAGGCTGCTGGGTTTCACTGCAGAAATAAGAAGCGAGTGCGAAATTCAAAGTGTCCAGAAGAACTGAGGCTGGTTATGAACTTACCGGCTCATTTCCTTATAAAACTGCACACATTGTACCGGAGACTGTTTTTATTTCATTTTTTAAAGCAAATATTGACTTTGTTTCATTTACTACTGTTTACTGCTCTTTACTGTATTTTTTTTTAAAATTTAGAAACATTTCATTTCTTTATTTTTGAAGCCATCTTTGCTCTACCTCTCATTTCTTTGCATGTGTCTAAAACTTTTTCACAGAACTGTATAGCCAGAATAGACGGCTGTGTCCTTCGACATGACCGTGAAGCTCGGACCAGATGCTATATAATGTTTGCATTTCTTACAGATTTTAGAGAAGACACTTGTAATTTGGATATCAGACTGTAGTGTAACATTCAGTTCTTATTTACTGTACATTTACATCTCCATGCCAGAACATGTTCACAGTTCATCACTATCCAGAGCGTGCATTTTTACTTTCAGTCAGTCTTCTACAATATATCTCAGAGTATTAGTATACACAAAACTTTACCTTTTTCTCGGGTTAGTTGGTCCTGCTCTTTGCTGTGTGTGTTTCTGCAGCTCCTCCTTCCTTTCCTTCATTCTTATTTAACCACGCAGAAAGAGGTTGTGTAAGCCTTGATCAGATTTCCTGCTTTTCTTTGCACACGTGTGTGTTTTTACTGGAGTGTGATGTTGTGATATCCTGAGTGAATACTGCCTCATGAGGAAGAGAGAATAATAGGGCATAAATGCTATAAAATTATTATTATTATTATTATTATTATTAGTAGTAGTAGTAGTAGTAGTAGTAGTAGTAGTTGTGGTTGTTGTTTATTATTATTATATTTTATTTACCAATCAACAACAACAATAATAATAATACATATGCACTTCATACTAGATTACTTTTTATATTGTATATTTTATGCTACTCTTTTTTATTATTGATTAATTAAGTTTTTTAAAAAAATGAATTTAGTCTTCTTCTCTGCATTACTTTTACTTTTATCTAAACGTGTCTTTTATAAGAGTAAACATAAATAAAGTGTAATTAACAATACCATTTAAAAAAATAACATTAATTAAATAGCAGACATGACCAAATGTGTGCTATTGTTTTGTTTTTCAAACAAAAGTTAAAAAACTTTTTCTCTTAGCAAGTGCGCTGTAAAATGTATGTAGCTGTTTGTTGAGGATTTAAAGCTACATTAATAGCTACATAAGAAACGTTATAAAAGATTATAAAGTTTGTTAGTAAAGGGACCTGAGAGCGTTAGGACATAGCAGTAGCCAATCAGGGTAGCGAATGAGTCTATTTCAGTGACGTATACGACCTAATTTGCATAACGCGTTCGGGTTTATGAATCGAGAGCTAATGCAGAAATATAAGAGTAATATCAACATTTTAAACAGCAAAACAATATTTATGACACACAATATATGTGTATGTTTTATATGTGAATCTATGCAAAAATATACCGTCATGGAAACAACTAGTGATCTGTCGTTGTTTATTAGCACTCACAGGAGTTACTTGGGTTGCGCATGCCTGAATACTTGCTGTCTAAGCTACACGCTGAGAACTCGGTTTCTCTCACTGTGCTTAGGGGAAAGTCCCCGGACATTGAACAGAGATGTTCTGCCTGGAACGCAGCCATGAGCTTGTAACGGTACTACTTCCTGCTAAGACGTCACTTCCTGGCTGAGCAGAGTATCACAAGCCATGTTGGTCAATACAAGAGAAATGCAGGTACTGTGCACTGCAACTGAACGGGGCTCATTCTCAGGATGCGCATTCTTTTCTTGTTTCTATCACTTTTTTTTAAAAGCAGTACGGAACCATATTCACTTCAGTAACCAGTAACTTCAACATAAAAAAAGGAAAACAACAAAACTGAAACCTGGAAGAAGTAGAAGCGCTTAAGGATATAGATTTAAAGTGAACGGCCGTACTCATTTGTATAAACTTGTATTCTACCGTCAATGTCAACAATCCACTAGATTATATAATAATATTATTCACCATTAAAAACCACTGATACTGATACACTGTATAAAAGGTTTGAGAAACAAAAGTAACTCGGTGCTTAACACGCTAATCCCCCCCCACACACACCGCCCAGTGGAATGATCCGTTTCCATGGAAACATGGACCGCCATTTTCAAACCTCAGCTCTGTAGAGACGAGGGCATACATTTTGTAGGGACGCCGTGTTAAATGCCTTCAAATAAATGTTTCAAAATAACCACCAGTTTTATGAAGGTGTTTTATAACATTCTGATAAAATGTCATTTATTTTAGATAAAATGCCAAAACATAAAATGATTGAAAAACAATCAGAGATATATAATCAATACCCACCAAATTAGACAAAGTCTAATGCACAGAGGTGGTGCCATTGTAAACACACACATACATACACATATGTATATATATATATATACAGTATACCTATATTGTGGGATTGTATTTGCGGTTAATATATTTTTTTACTTGAAATAGTAGAATTCTTCTTATTAATACCCCGGAGTAAATTAAGAGTAAAAATCACGAAGCACAACAACAATCAGTCACAAATAAATATTCAAGGCTTTATATAAAGCTAGAGTCTTTACAGCTTTCTTGTTTCCCCATCCATACAGTGTTTTTAAAAGTGTTTAAGTTCATTTTCTATACTGAATCCTTGCATTCCTGGGCTTTTCTTTACTTGTTTACATTTATGGATAAAGTATTATATTAAAGTATTAAAAGTAAAGTTGTAAGTTGTTCTCAGTTGTACTGTAAGTGGAACCGTACCTACCAGGTCCACCTTAATATATCATTTACACCTTGCCTCTATTGCACAATACCGCATGTTAAAAGCCTTTATTCAGCAGAATACCTCATATAAATATGGCCAAGAGTGACCCTTACTGTGTATTACATACATACATGAATAAATACATACATACAGTATGTATATTAACAGAAACGTCGTGACAAGATGTTGTGTTTTTATTAAAAAGATACAGCATCAGAAGCTCTCTGCTTGCACAGCTGACGAAGAACTTTTTTCTGAAACGTTCTGTTTCACGATACTGAACCTTTACCACATCATGACCACTGTTATTTATACCAGTAATTTTACATTCGTATTTCTTCTTCCATACTGTCATCCTGTATTACATTTGTTATTCCTTTTAATATTTGTACCTTTATAATTTTATACATTATTTTAAATTGACTTTACCGAGAGCGTACAGATTAAGAATCTCACTCTACAAGGAACCTTTAAAGTTCTTGAATCTTTAAAAAAAAAAAAAATCTTTATTAAACATCTTCAAGTAACAAAACAGGCATTATCATTGTTAAGCACACTAACAATAAATCCAAGCAACATACTTTAACAAGGAGAAAAAAACCCCCAATACAAATAATAAATACCTAAATATATAAAAAGAAAACTATAATAAAAAATAAATTGAGCTTAAGGGTGTAGTAGATTTCGAAAATTGTGGCAGTAATGTGATTAAGGTTAAAATGATCAGGAATGTGTTTCAGAGATACCAGGTGAACTGAAACTGGTCTAAACTGTGTTTAATTACAGTATTCCTCAGGGCATGTTTGGTGTCGTTTGTATCCATATTTCATGGTGAACGATGTGGTGATATCATAAATATCATATAGTTTAGGAAATAACATTTACAATATATGTTGTAATATGTGCTCTTTACACACACACACACACACACACACACACACACACACACACACACACACACACACACACACACACACACACACACACACAGGCACCCCCTGGTTTGCATGAACTCATTCTCGGGAACTTAATTAACATACAGTTCCTTAAAGTTAGATAACCCTGCCATAAAACACCATGGGGTCCCCCCCTGCCATAAAACACATGGTTTCATCTCCATTTGGTCTCCTGGTCACTATACATTTCAGTGAGGGTCAAGGGTATAAGAGGATCTGCTTGGTAGAGAGAAAAAAAGAGGTTATAACATCCGTAATCCTGTAAGTTACTCTTGTCTCTATGTTATGTATCTTTTAACTGTGATCTCGTATTAAATCCATTTGTTATCCTATTTCTAAATACTGTGTGTCTATGTTTGGTATTCTTATTAAGAATAGCTTCTTAAACTAAAAGTGTATAATACGTTAGACACGTTTAAAGTCAACCTCTGACAAGCCAAAAGTAACGGCTAATACTTGCAAGTTTAAACAGAACCTCTGACAAGTAAATTAGGAAAGGCCTAGGCTTGCACGTTGATAGAAACCTCTGAGCTAACAACATAATGGTTTAATAAAGAAGCTACATGAAAGTCTCTGACATAGGAACATCATTTTAATGAAAGCTTCGCTTGAAGCTGCTTAGGAGTAAATATCAGTAGAACACTGAGTGCTAACACTTCTAGCACTAACTAGAAGATTATTCTATTGGAGTCAGATAATCAATTAAATGGAGTCAGATATTTAAATCGTATATTAAAACACGCATTAACCTTCGCTGCACCTATTTCCGTCATTGGTTATAGGAGAGCAGTGGGCTAAGTAATTAACTTTATATATTTTAGCCCTACAAGGGCGGGTTAATCAAGGAATATCACAAGTAATTCGGAGAGTCTTCAGGCACTCTTCTTTTTCAGTCGTTTTAAGGATCGAAAGAAAATAAAAGAAACATGAACATTATACACTTTCATTCAATTGCAAATATTAAACATTATACAGTTAAGTATGTATAAACCACTTATAATCAGTAAAGGGAAAAATAGGTGCCAGGGGAAGGTAATATTATAAAGAACGAAATAATAATACAACTGAGTAAAAACCCCGTCGCTCAGTGGTCCAAAGTCCTCTTTTCAGATGAAAGTAAATGTTACATTTCATTTGGAAATCAAGGTCCCAGAGTCTGGAGGAAGAGTGGAGAGGTACAGAATCCAAGTTGCTTGAAGTCCAGTGTGAAGTTTCCACAGTCAGTGATGATTTGGGGTGCCATGTCATCTGCTGGTGTTGGTCCACTGGGTTTTCTCGAGTCGAGAGTCGATGCAGCGTCTACCAGGAGATTTTAGAGCACTTCACGCTTCCATCTGCTGACAAGCTTTATGGAGATGCTGGTTTCCTTTTCCAGCATGACTTGGCACCTGCCCACAGAGCCAAAACTACTAGTAACTGGTTTACTGACCATGGTGTTACTGTGCTTGATCGGCCAGCCGACTCACCTGACCTGAATTTTGTCAAGAGGAAGATGAGAGACACCAGACCCGACGATACAGACGAGCTGAAGGCCGCTATCAAAGCAACCTGGGCTTACATAACACCTCAGCAGTGCCACAGGCTGATCGCCTCCATGCCACGCCGCATCGATGCAGTAATTCGTGCAAAAGGAGCCCCGCCCAAGTATTGAGTGCATAAATGAACATACTTTTCAGAAGGTTGACATTTCTGTATCATAAATTCTTTATTCTAATATTTTGAGATACTGGATTCTTTTATTTCCATGAGCCGTAAGCCATAATCATCAAGATTAAAACAAAAAAAGGCTTGAAATATTTCACTTTATGTGTAATGAATCTAAAATATATGAAAGTTCCACTTTTTGAATTGAATTACAGGAAAAAACGAACTTTTCCACGTTATTCAAATTTTTTCAGATGCACCTGTCGCTTTCTTATTCAAAGAGTCTCTAATACTGTCCATGTACAGCCTTACTTCAGTCAACAAAACCATAAAGTTGGGTTTCTTATTAGTAAACTTCCATTTATGAATGCGAAATGTGAATAAATTAACTAAATAAAAGGACTTTTCATTTCTTTAGGAGTTCTTGTGTCTTGCTGGTTTGAATATTTAATCGGGCGCTTATCACGGCTGCCTAAAACGGGTCCTGAGGACGTAGAATGACACGAGCTCTGGATAACCCCACCCCCTCACCCCCCTCCCCGCACCAAACGCGGCAATTTTTTAAGATGGGCGGATCTTGCGCATGCGCACTAGCTGCAGTTTTGTTTGAGGGGAGTTCTCGTAGTCAGAGAAGTGAATTTTGCCCGGAAAGGCAAGAAGAGGGAGAGAGAGAACCACACAGCACACCTACAGCGATTTAATCGGTTTAATCAGACTTATGAGCGGTTTATTTGATACCAAACACCTCCTGGCTGCTTAATGCGTCGCTTTTACAATGTTAGGACATTATCCAAACGCGGAAAAATCGCAGCTCGTGAGCTATGTGGAGGATTACCTGGAGTGTGTCGAGTCGCTTCCTCTGGACATTCAGAGAAATGTTTCACTTCTGCGGGAAATCGACACCAAATATCAAGGTTTGTCATGTTAAACCATCTCTGAGTCCATGTTTTAAATACTGTGCTTGTGTTTTGGATATCCAGTTACCTCTCTGATCTGATCTGATCTGATCTGATCTGATCTGTTTTCTCTTTCAAACAGATCCGGTGTTTTTAAGTATAAACATACCAGTGTTCTTCTTCTCCATCATCATCATCATCAAAATTCATAATACGTTTATAATGACATTCTCACTTTTCATATTAATCACTGTTCAGCCTCTCTCTCTCTCTCTCTCTCTCTCTCTCTCTCTCCCTCTCTCTCTCTCCACCCGCCTTCAGCCATTTTGCTCATCACTCCTCCACTCTGTCTGCTTTTATGCTTTAATTCCAGTTTAAATGAAACTCTTTTCCTTTTTTAAAACAAACCCCTCAGTTTCCCCTCCTTCAGATATCACTCCATTTTGTTCCTGTTCGTCTCAGTGTCTCCCTACAGGCTGCTGGATAAAGTGCAGGAGTGTAGTCTAGGACTAGTATGTAGAAAAGATTCTGATCCTAATCCTGAGAAATCAGAGCCAGTCCGTGTTTTGCAGTGTGTTCCAGCTTCCCACCCACACACACACACACACCTGAGCAGGTAATGTATTGCAAATGCACTACAGGTGTGCTGTCTACTACACTGTGTTCTTCGTAGTGTACAGTACGTAAGAGTACTACAATCATGTGAGTATTTCAAATTCACTTGGTCACCGTGACGACAAATGTTAAAACGCTGACGTTATGGGACCGGAGCGATGAAATATCGATTATTGTGTTGAGTTCTGTTACGATAAGCGTTTTTTTCCCCCCCTCTCTTTCTTTGCAGGATCACTACGAGCAGTTTGACGTCACAAGTTTTTTCGTGCTCTAACGTCATTTCTGATTTAGTTACATAAACATAGTGATATAGTGCCGTACAGGGACGCGCGGACGCACTCTGCGACGTTGTGCGTCGGTCAGGTGACTCCTGGTTGCGGTCCGGTTGCGTCCCCGGAAACGTTGCGATAAGACGAGACGTCGCGGTTCTATAAAAGGTTTCGGAGTAATCTCGCTCCAGATACATCTCAGATTTCGACTGATCTCAGTTATCAGTCCGCTTTACTTTGATAATCTGTCGTGAAATACGTCCGGATCGCTGTCATTTCCTGTCGTCGTCCAGCATCAACTGATCTCGTGTAAATAGGCACGGTGTCAGACTGAGACCCCATCTCCATCAAAGATCGGACCTTCTAATAATAGCCGGGTGTTTCACTGATTCTGGTTAATAAAGCTTGAATAGTTAAGTAGTTAAAGGTCATTGTGTGCTTGTGAGACTTTTCTAAAATGACTTACAGGAGAGTGAGTGAGTGAGTGAGTGAGTGAGTGAGTGAGTGAGGTTTAGAGATAGAGTTTGGCTAAAAATCCAACACTCTGTAGACGTGTTTAGTATCATAAATCTGTAGTTTAGCACTGGAGCTGTGATGCTAATCTCGCTTAGTAGTAATGGAAGTCTGTTTCATCCAAAATCTTCTCCATAGTAGGACTTCCTGTAATCTTTCATTTCAGTTGGTCCAAGCCGAAATTATCCGAACGCTCCGGTTGGTCCAAGCCGAAATCATCCGAACGCTCCGGTTGGTCCAAGCTGAAATCATCCGAACGCTCCGGTTGGTCCAAGCCGAAATCATCCGAACGCTCCGGTTGGTCCAAGCCGAAATCATCCGAACGCTCCGGTTGGTCCAAGCCGAAATCATCCGAAAGCTCCGGTTGGTCCAAGCCGAAATCATCCGAACGCTCCGGTTGGTCCAAGCCGAAATCATCCGAACGCTCCGGTTGGTCCAAGCCGAAATCATCCGAACGCTCCGGTTGGTCCAAGCCGAAATCATCCGAACGCTCCGGTTGGTCTGAGTTAAGCTTATCTAAATGCACAGATGTTCCAAACTAACATCGCCTGAACGCAAAAAGTATGAATTCCCCAATTGGTCCAAACTAAAACCACCTGAATGCACTGATGGGTCCAGATATTAGTCCTAAAATCATCGGAAATCCAAGTTAAAATAATCTGAACGCACTGATTGGTTAGTAAATAAATGACCTGTGAGGTTCAGGGTTAAGGAGATGGTTTTAATTTTCTAGCTCTAAACATGTCTTGGCTGACTGGCCACATTTGGGGTAAAAGGAAATTGTTTAAATTAGTTTCTGTAAAAGTTTGGTGTAAAGTCAGTCCTGGGATTTAAACTCGCAAACGTTTGACCAGAAACACAGACCCTTCACCTCTGAACTTCCTGTTTGTGTTTTTCTCTCAGAGATCTTAAAGGAGGTAGACGAGGTGTTTGAGAAGTATAAGAAGGAGGCGGATGGAGCTCAGAGGAAGCGTCTCCAGATGCAGCTGCAGCGTGCCCTCATCAGCAGCCAGGAGCTCGGCGACGAGAAGATCCATGTGGTCACGCAGATGATGGAGGTGGTGGAGAACCGCTCGCGCCAGATGGAGGCTCACTCACCCTGCTTCCTGGACCCCAGCGATGCCGAAAGACCGGCCGAAAAATCTCGTCACGAGACGGGAAGCGCCGCCGCTAACCCTGTAACCGAGCGCGCGTCGTCACGCAGGCCTCGCCGCCATCGCAACAGCGAGAGCCGTGACTCGTGTTACAGCGCTAACGGCGCTAATGGGGTTCTGGAAGACCCGAGCGACGAACCTGCGGCTCAGCCGCCCCGTGAGAAAAAGTCCAAATCAGCTAAGAAGAAGAAGCGCTCGAAAGCCAAGTCGGAACGTGAAGTTTCTCCCACCGTGGAGTTCAACATCGACCCCAACGAGCCAACGTACTGTCTGTGCGAGCAGGTTTCCTACGGAGAGATGATCGGCTGCGATAACGAGCAGTGCCCCATCGAGTGGTTCCACTTCTCCTGCGTCGGACTCACCTACAAACCCAAGGGCAAGTGGTACTGTCCAAAGTGCCGAGGAGACAGTGAAAAGACCATGGACAAAAGCACAGAAAGGCCCAAGAAGGACCGCCGGTCGAGGTAGTGCCTCAGAAACGAGTCACGTGTACGCAAGAGCGAGACGTGAAACCTGAGCCACGTGTACGGAATGTTCCAGACTGGCCGCGCTCCACAGATTCACGCCGACCTTCCTCACACGCTAATCATGAGAACACGTCGTGCTTTAGTTTTCAACTTCAGTTTGTGTATTTACTCATTAACACTCTCAGCTCACTGATTGGTCCAGGAAAATCATCTGAACGTGCCGATTGGTCCGAGTTAAAATCATCCTAAAGCGGTGATTGGTCAGTAAATAAGCGTGCTGTGGAACAGCTCCTGGTTTTGACTCGGAGTGGATCTGTGGCGCGAAACAGAGGGCGTGTTCCAGTTCGGACAGTGACACTCCCTCGTCCACTTCCCCCCCCGAGTCCTGGAGTAAACCCTGTCTGCCGTCTTCTCGAGGGCTGTTCGGCGCTGTTAACGCTTTATCAGTGCGAACAGACGAGCGAGTCAGCATCACTACACACATCCCAGAATGCACTGCGGTCTGATGCCATTTCCTTTTAAAGCGCATTAAAACACTAACATCTGTTCAGATTGCGCTTTTGTTCCTTTGGGTTTACTAGTTATTTACTTGTTATGAAGTCACCATGAAGGAAATTAAACCGTAATCCATTGAAAAGGAAGCTGATGAGGGAAAAGTTACAGAGCTGGAACACAGGACCAGGAAACGAGCAGCGAACTTCCTGCGAAAAGACTCACGAAACTGCCGTCAGTGTTTATAAGATACTGAAAAGAAAAAAATTTTTTTTTTTTTTCCCAGACTTTATTTTTTCATTCAGTTGTGTTGTGAAAACGGCGATTATAAAAACACGCACAGGATCTGACGACCATCATCACGCCCGTGTTTTACTTTCGATTTCGTTTAACACCAAGATGGAGATTTTCAAAATGTCTTCCAGTGTGAGAGAACAGTTCTGTGTTTTTCGTTGGTTTTTTGGTTCTAGGTTTCCTTTTTTTTTTTTTTTTTTTTTTCTTAAAAGAAAAAAAAAGTTTTGTGTATTTAAATAAACCTGTGCTTTACATCTTGGCGTGTGTTTGGTGTGTTTGTGTGAGAGAGAGAGAGAGAGAGAGGTTCACGTTCTCAGACGTCTCACAGTTTGGTGACTTTTTATACCAAGTTCTGAAATCCTTAATCACGATGACGCCAGATCTGTGAACGCACCCGAGAACCGAGAAAAGTGTTTTTATTGTCACAAACTAATTTTACTCCGAAATCCCCGTTAAATGTCTTCAGAGCCGTGAACCGATTCTGTAATTTGACGCCTTTCCTTTTGAAACAGAAAGTCCGAGAGATGGCGTGTTGGAAGTTGGAGTGCCTGACTGATTCACACAAGAGCCAGTAGCATTTAAGATAACCAGGCCACAATCCTAAATAAATTCCGAAAAGTCATTTTTTAACAGCAAATAATCTGATTCAGATGCCAAACATGAAACCTTTCAGTGATCTATTTTTATTTTCGAAAGACAGGACAGTTTAGCCCTGCTAGCACATTTCTACACACCACACCGCTCCTGGTGAAATGCAGGTGCATCTCAAAACATTAGAATATCGTGGAAAAGTTCGTTTTTTCCCCATAATTTAATTCAAAAAGTGGAACTTTCATATATTTTAGATTCGCTACACATAAAGTGAAATATTTCAAGACTTTTTTGTTTTGATCTTGATGATTACGGCTTACAGCTCATGGAAATGAGATACCGGAAAAATCCAGTATCTCAAAAATATTACAGTAAAGAATTTACAATACAGAAATGTCATCCTTCTGAAAAGTATGTTCATTTATGCACTCAATACTTGTTCGGGGCTACTTTTGCACGAATTACTGCATCGATGCGGCGTGGCATGGAGGCGATCAGCCTGTGGCACTGCTGAGGTGTTATGGAAGCCCAGGTTGCTTTGATAGCGGCCTTCGGCTCGTCTGTATCGTCGGGTCTGGTGTCTCTCATCTTCCTCTTGACAAAATTCAGGTCAGGTGAGTCGGCTGGCCGATCAAGCACAGTAACACCATGGTCAGCAAACCAGTTACTAGTAGTTTTGGCTCTGTGGGCAGGTGCCAAGTCATTCTGGAAAAGGAAACCAGCATCTCCATAAAGCTGGTCAGCAGATGGAAGCATGAAGTGCTCTAAAATCTCCTGGTAGACGCTGCATCGACTCTCGACTCGAGAAAACCCAGTGGACCGACACCAGCAGATGACATGGCACCCCAAATCATCACTGACTGTGGAAACTTCACACTGGACTTCAAGCAACTTGGATTCTGTGCCTCTCCACTCTTCCTCCAGACTCTGGGACCTTGATTTCCAAATGAAATGTAACATTTACTTTCATCTGAAAAGAGGACTTTGGACCACTGAGCGACGGGGTTTTGAGTAAAAAGGTGTTTAGAGTTAATTAGCTGATTAGAGTCTTCTCAGATCCACATCGCTGTATTATAAATTCTTTATTCGAATATTTTTGAGATACTGGATTTTTCCGGTATCTTATTTCCATGAGCCGTGAGCCGTAATCATCGAGATTAAAACAGAAAAAAAGGCTTGAAATATTTCACTTTATGTGTAATGAATCTAGAAAATATGAAAGTTCCACTTTTTGAATGAAATTAATGAACTTTTCCACGATATTCTAATTTTTTGAGATGCACCTGTATATGAGCAGTGATGTAGGGAAGCGGCCTGCAGGGGGCAGTAATGAGCGAGAGTTTACTGCTCACTGTCACTCAGCTGCGTATGCAGTACAGTAGTGTCTCTGTGTTCAGTCAGAATAAAGATTTCTAAAATAAAAAAAGTAATTTCTCTTAAATTATTAGACGCTGCACCTTCATCTGCGTTCTGTTTGAAACCTTTTCATTTCAAAAACACGACATAAACCAAAACGTGTCAGTGTGGTACGTATCTCCTGTTCATTTAACACAAAGATGTTAAATTCTTGATTGTGATTGGTCAGAAGGTGTTGATTAATCTTCTATCACAGCAGCTCTGACAGTAGCGCTGGTTTATATTAATGCGCTCGTTCTACAACCCCAATTCCAAAAAAGTTGGGACACTGTGTAAAATGTGAATAAAAACAGAATGCAATGATTTGCAAATCTCATAAACCCATATGTTATTCACCATAGAACATAGAAAACATATCAAATGTTTAAACTGAGGAAATGTACCATTTTAAGAAAAAAATAAGGTAATTTTGAATTTGATGGCCGCAACACGTCTCAAAAAAGTTGGGACAGGGGCAACAAAAGGCTGGAAAAGTGAGTGTTACTAAAAAGAAACAGCTGGAGGAACATTTTGCAACTAATTAGGTTAATTGGCAACAGGTCAGTAACATGATTGGGTATAAAAAGAGTATCTTAGAGAGGCAGAGTCTCTCAGAATTAAAGATGGGATGGAATCTGGATGGAAGCAGATGTTGCTCTAAAACCTGTACATACCTTTCAGCATTGATGGCGCCTTTCCAGATGTGCAAGCTGTCCATTCCATAGGCACTAATGCACCCCCATACCATCAGAGATGCAGGCTTTTGAACTGAGCGCTGATAACAAACCGGATGGTCCCTCTCCTCTTTAGTCCTCTTTAGTTTAGAGGACGCGGCATCCATGGTTTCCAAAAAGAATTTCAAATTTCGACCATTTTAAATGAGCTTTGGCCCAGAGAAGACGGCGGCGTTTCTGGATCATCTTCACATATGGCTTCTTCTTTGCGTGATAGAGCTTTAACCTGCATTTGTGGATGTCACGGTGAACTGCGTTCACAGACAATGAGTTCTGGAGGTGTTTCTGAGCCCATGCAGTGATTTCCATTACAGAATCAGGCCTGTTTTTAATGCAGTGCCGCCTGAGGGCCCGAAGATCACGGGCATGCAATATTGATTTTCGCCCCTTGTCCCTTGCGCACAGAGATTTCTCCTGATTCTCTGAATCTTTTGATGATATTATGTACTGTAGATGATGAGATATTCAAAGTCTTCACAATTTTACGTTGAGGAACATTATTCTGAAATTGTTCCACAATTTGTAGACGCAGTTTTTTGCAGATTGGTGAACCTATGCCCATCTTTACTTCTGAGAGACTCTGCCTCTCTAAGATACTCTTTTTATACCCAATCATGTTACGGACCTGTTGCCAATTAACTTCCAGCTGTTTCTGCCAAATGTTTTTGAGACGTGTCGCGGCCATCAAATTCAAAATTAAAACCTTATTTTTTCCTTAAAATGGTGCATTTCCTCAGTTTAAACATTTTATTTTTAAAAAATTTTTTTTTATGTTCTATTGTGAAGAACATATGGGTTTATGAGATTTGCAAATCATTTACATTTTACACAGCGTCCCAACTTTTTTGGAATCGGGTTTGTACTACGTTATCGTTTCTATAGTAACAGCTCATTCACAGCGACTTGTACAGCGGATGCTTCACTAATAATAAACAGATTTAAAAAATCGAATGTGGTGAAGTTTTCTGTGAGGAAATTTTTATGTAACATGTATGGAAGGAGTCTCCAGTGTCAGCACTTAATAACAATCAGAGGTAAAGCTGTAACTTTAAGTTTTCTGACACGTTTAGGAATGAGGAGTTTACGATTTTTGCAATTTCTTGGTAACATGACAAACAGTGTTTTTTTTTAAAAAAGAGGCTGGTGAGGGAACGACACACTTTGGGGTGGTATAAGAGGAATACAACATTTGGGGACGTGCTGTTATAGAAAAATAATCCACTGTGTGGTGGTAACAGTAGCTCTGCTTCATCAACCACAACACCCTGTTGTGGATTGCTTTCCTAAAGCAGCATGACATGGAGTGGTTTATTCCTTACTTATAGCACAGCGCTGCTGAATTCTGGATTCTGATTGGTCAGAAGGTGTTGATTAAGTCAGGAATAAAACATGACTTGGTAGTGCGATGATGCAGAGTTAATGTTACCACTAATGAACAACGTGTATTTTTTTTTATCCATTTATAATTACATTAAACGTTGTGGCATGTCCAGACTTGCAGGATGTACATTTTCAGTGTGAAATTGGATTAAAAAAAAACAACAACCCTCAAATATCAAATACATATAAAGCAGACAAGAACAACTGAAATGATCATGAATCCTCCGTTCTTTGTTAAAGGGTGCTGTCGTGGCATGTTTTGAAAAATTGAATACATGTTTACTTTGTAAATAGCATTAAAAATCCATGATAAAGTGTTAAAAGTGTACTTTTACAGTTCAGCAAGTTTTCTTTGAGGTGATGATTTACTTAGAGTCTTTCATGTGACAGGCGCAGGGTGTCGTGTTCGCTTTAAAAAAGAAAGAAAGAAAGCAAGAAAGAAAAAAAAAGCAGTGTCTCTTTCACATCATTAAAGATCTTTAGCTCACAGTCCACTGATCACAGTCCTTTCCCCAAAACATGATGTTATTTAAATCCTCCTTAAACGATCACAAACTGGGGTTCAGTGCACTTCCCTTTTCACAAGTCTTTCATCTGGAATATCAAAGATATAAGACATAATAAATGATAAACCACTTGTTCATAATGGTTGATAACAGAAAGTCTTAATAATTAAATATATTATATCGTTAAAGAATTATATAAGATCGCTTAATGCAATATCATCTAGATTTCCTAAGTTTCTAAGTTTAAAATTTTACTTTAGCTTTAAATGAAATTATTTAAAATAACAAGAAAAGTGCCAGAAATTTCCCTTTCAGACAAATGTTCAGTATTTTAAGTGAAATAAGGTTTGTAATATTACAACTGATCTCATTTACCAGAGGTCTTCATTTAAATCTTATTTTAATGGCGTATTTAACCTCTCTAACGAAAGGATAACCCTGTTTATTTAAAATAAAACATGTCTCTGCAATGTTAAAGTTTTTTTAAATTCTATTTTAAGTAATTTTGAATAGAATTGTTATTGTTTTCTTTTTCTCTTTTTTTTCCTTTATTCTTTTATAAAGCATTTTGGAGTCCTAAATCTCAAAAGAAAACCTCACATATACAAGATTTTTGTGATACGAGTATTTGTGATAAATGAAATGTTGATGTCAAACCACATTAATGTAATCATCTAAAATGTAATACATTCATGCAAGTGTAGGTGTAGATTTACAGCACTGTGCAAAAGTTTTAGGCACCCTGGTTTTTTTTTTAGTATAAACTTTTAGATTGTTTATTTTATGAAGTCAGTACAAAAAACGTTTTAGATTCCCAAACATTAATTTTCTAGCACAGAATGAAATGTTACAGAAAAATGTTTGTATGTCATTAAAGAAAGCAGCGCATTACAATAAAAGACACTTTTCAGACAGTAAACACAATGAAGGCTGCTGGGTTTCACTGCAGAAATAAGAAGCGAGTGCGAAAGTCAAAGTGTCCAGAAGAACTGTGTCTGGTTCTGCAAGATGCTCAATAAAACTTACCAGCTCATTTCCTTATAAAACTGCACACATTGTACCGGAGACTACTATTTTTATTTTTATTTGAATAATATTGACTTTGTTTCATTTGCTACTGTTTACTGCTCTTTACTGTATTTTTTATTTTTTTTTAATGTAGAAACATTTCTTTGCATGTGCCTAAAACTTTTGCACGGTACTGTAGGTGTAGATGAGTAATGTAGATTGTAGTTCGCTTTATCCAATCTCTCATGAACCTCTCCAAACTAGTCTTATGAGTTTTGATTTCCCGACTGATATTGAAATATCTAATCCAAATCATCTACTTCTCAGCTAGACCCCCTCCCCACATGTTTGGTTTAAGCTTGTTTACCCTCCCTGCTCCCCACTATAACTAAATGATCCACTCGTCTCTTATTTCTGGGTGTGTCCCGTCATCTTTTAAAACTGCTGTGATTAATCCTATACTGAAGAAATCCGGTTCAGATCCACAAATACTTGAACATTACAGACCTATCTCTAATTTACCATTTCTTTCAAATTTTTTTTTTTTTAGAAAGGATAGTACTTCTCAGGTCCACACACATCTTCTCACTAATAATCTTTATAGATTTGATCCTCTTCCTCTGTCTCTCTTGTGATAACTTCGGTTCATCTGACTTCTGTGGGGTCCAGATCCTTTAGCAGTGCTGCTCCACGACTCTGGATCTCTTAAACGTCAGAAATCCGTAATTGTGATTGCCTTTCCACTTTCAGGTCCCTCCTCAAAACTCACTTTTTAAAATTAGCTTACTACAAATGACTCTTATTGGTGAAGGTATTTATTTCTATGATAATGCTAATTTTATTTGTGATTTTTAATTATCTTTTATGTTCCTTTATTGTAAACTTGATTATGTCTGTAAGGTGTCCTTGAGAGTCTTGAAAGATGCCTATAAATAAAATTTTATTATTATTATTATTATTATTATTATTATTATTGTTAGATGTAGGTGTAGATGTAAGTGTAGGTGTAGATGTAGGTGTAAGTCTAGGTGTAAGTGTACGTGTAAGTTTAGGTGTAAGTGTAGACGTACAGTAGATGTAGGTGTAAGTGTAGATGTAAGTGTAGGTGTAAGTGTATGTGTAAAGTAGGTGTAGGTGTATGTGGTAAGTGTAAGTGTAAGTGTAGATGTACAGTAGATGTAGGTGTAGGTGTATGTGGTAAGTGTAGGTGTAAGTGTAGATGTACATTAGATGTAGGTGTAAGTGTAGATATAGATGTAGGTGTAAGTGTAGGTGTAAGTGTACAGTAGTTGTAGGTGTACGTGGTAAGTGTAGGTGTAAGTGTAAATGTACAGAAGATGTAGGTGTAAGTGTAGATGTACAGTAGATGTAGGTGTAACTGTAGGTGTAAGTGTAGATGTACAGAAGATGTAGGTGTAGATGTAAGTGTAGGTGTAGATGTAAGTGTAGATGTAGGTGTAAGTGTAGGTGTAAGTGTAGATGTACAGTATATGTAGATGTAGGTGTACATGGTAAATGTAGGTGTAAGTGTAGATATAGATGTAGGTGTAAGTGTAGATGTACAGTAAATATAGGTGTAAGTGTAGATATAGATGTAGGTGTAAGTGTAAGTGTGTAAGTGTAGATGTACAGTATATGTAGATGTAGGTGTACATGGTAAATGTAGGTGTAAGTGTAGATATAGATGTAGGTGTAAGTGTAGATGTACAGTAAATATAGGTGTAAGTGTAGATATAGATGTAGGTGTAAGTGTAAGTGTGTAAGTGTAGATGTACAGTATATGTAGATGTAGGTGTACATGGTAAATGTAGATGTAAGTGTAGATATAGATGTAGGTGTAGATGTAGGTGTAGATATAGATGTAAGTGTAGGTGTAAGTGTACAGTAGGTGTAGGTGTAGATGTAGATGTAGGTGTAGGTGTAAGTGTAGGTGTAAGTGTAGATGTACAGTAGATGTAGGTGTAAGTGTACAGTAGGTGTAGGTGTAGATGTAGATGTAGGTGTAAGTGTAGATGTACAGTAGATGTAGGTGTAAGTGTAGGTGTACAGTAAGTGTAGGTGTAGATGTAGGTGTAGGTGTAAGTGTAGATGTACAGTAGATGTAGGTGTAAGTGTAGGTGTACAGTAGAAGTACGGTTAAGTGTAGGTGTACAGTAAGTGTAGGTGTACAGTAAGTGTAGGTGTAAGTGTAGGTGTACAGTAAGTGTAGGTGTAAGTGTAGGTGTACAGTAGATGTAGGTGTAAGTGTAGGTGTACAGTAAGTGTAGGTGTAAGTGTAGGTGTAGGTGTACAGTGAGTGTAAGTGTAACAGGTGGTGTCTGAGCCATGCTGTTATACAGAAACACTGCACCAAACACAACCTTCTGACCAATCAGATTTGATCATTCAACTGCACTGTGGTATAAATAAAGCTAGTTCACTGCAATTCTATCGCAATTACTACGTCATAAATATAGATTTAAAAAATAATTTATTGTATTTTACAAAATAATTTTGGTGTCTTTTATTTTCTAAAATGACTAAAAGTACAAAAATCAGCATTATTATATTTTGCTGTTTAATTCTAAAAATATCCATGGAGCATTTCATGTTTGTGTAAACGTAAATCTTTCCCTTTATATAACAATACACAGACAGTAGTGAGGACACTAACACAACAAACACACAAATAATTGTAACATCTAAAATATGGCAAATTCGTGAATTAGCTTAATCTAAAAAATATTCTAAGTATTCTAAAAATATATATTTGTACACATCCTTACATTCATGTAACCTGCTTCAATTCTCTTATTTGTCTTTATTATTTTTTAAAATTAGTTTTCTTTTAAATGTGGCTTTATTTGATAATATTATCGTTTAAACTAATCAAGAAAAATGCATTAACTTTAGTTCATTAAAATGTCGCGATATCGCGGGACGCTGATCGTTGTAAATATCGCGATATCGGGCACGCGGTCATTGCATTGTGCATCGCTGCAGTCCGGCCTGTAGGTGGAGTGACGGAAACATCTGCACGCGCTCTCCTCCTCCTCCTCCTCCTCGTCTTCAACCTCTCGGTCTCTCGCTCGCGCCTCTCCGCCAGGCAAAAACCCTACCGGAGGGAGTCTGGAGTCTCGAGCTGCCGGGCACGTAGAGCGCGCGGCACCGGGAGACTGAATAGAAGAGAACAGAACAGCGCGCGCTTTTTCTGTCCATGCGACTTCAGAGAGGAATCATAAATCGTTTGTGTTTATATGTGTGTGTGTGTGTGTTAAAAAAAATTTCAATGATTATTTTTTGACAAAATAGACGAGGCAGAGTCTCCAGCGCGCGAGCCTCCGTGAGAAGGAATGGAGGGAGGAGGGCGCGTGCCGGTGCATTTCATAAAAGGCGTGAAGATGAACGGATGAATTTTGCGTGCGCGTGATGAACACAACCCAGTGATGAGTGACCTGTTTTCCGCCAGTGAATATTTTTTATTATTATTTTTATTATCGCATATTTACCGACTGTACGTTTCATGTCATGATCTGAGGCTCGGTGATGGACTGCATGGATTTACCGTGAACTCGTTACTCAGATCGCATACGAGCCAGTGAGATGTGGCGGTGTGTTGGTGTGTTGCATGCGCAGTGAAGCTGCAGTGTGGAGTGTAGCCTTCATGGCCTTCCTGTGAGAACCTGTGTGAGAAGGAGGAGATGGAGAAGTTCCTGCAGATCGCACCTCACTCCCTGGCCATCGTGCTGAGCCGTGTGGGCTCGGATGACTCTCCCACGGTCACGGAGAAGCTCCAGCACCATCACACCGGATACGAGATCTTTGCTGACTTCAAAGCTGAGAACATGCAGCACTTCTGGAACAAGAAGGTGACGGACGCCATAGCTGAGACCTTCTTCCTGGGATGGATAGACGAGCACGTCCTGCTCATCCAGGGCAAGGAAGACCACTTGGAAGTGCTCAGGGAAGGATGGACGCGCAGGGCCCTCAAACCTCCACGAGGCTTCGAGATCAAGTGCATAGGTAAGTTTGGAGAAGCAGTGTGTATTGCTGGACTCTCTGGAACGTTCTCTTTTGGTTGGCTTTCACATTTTCTCCACTTCCTCTTCAGTGTCACTATGATGAGTTGAAGCTTCTTGGATCTTCTTAAATCGTAAAACGTAAACGAAACATGCTAATGGACAGAAACAAATCTCACTTAGTGTTGACGCGAGCACGTTTTCTGCATGAGCTGATTTCCAGATCATGGTGATTGATGACGTCAGCACCACGTAGTAGTTTTCTTTAATCACAGGTCTATCGTAAGAGGATCTTCATCATACAGTATAATCTCACATGGAGAACGCACGCTATCACGCTTTCTGTTATAGACTTCAGCCCAGAGTTTATTGAGGTCTCATACAGTGTAAAGTTTACATTCAGTGCAGCCTGTACAAAAACACCTTACTTATGCTGCCTTCCAAAATGGTATTTATTGCCTACCTAGGTGCCCTCCTTCCAAGGGGATGTTTCAGAATACCAGGAATAACATCATGTTAAATGTCACGTTACATAGTATAACTGATTACTAGAAAGTGAAGGAAGATTCGCCCACTGATTAGCATCACAAAGCATCCTAAGGAACACAAAAACTAGCCGAATTAGCTAGCCGAATATGTCCACGTTATGATTTTGGGTTCAAAATGGCCACCGTTACAGTTTTCAGCTATGCAGTGTGCATTTATTTATTTTTATAGACAACAGAATATGACCGGAACCACAGACACAAGTTTATTGGAATTACTGAACGGTTTAAGACCGCGCTAATAGTGTACAGAACATTATTTTCTTACACCCTGAACTGTGTAGAGTAGATGATCTACAACCTTGATGTTTATAGAGAAGATTCAAATGAAACAGTAACATTTTTTACTAAAAAAAACAAAAAAAAACCAAGAAAAAACAGAACTGACCGATCCAAACCAGTTCCTGCAAACTCCACAGAAAGGAACACAGACTGTTTCAGAACATCAGATCAGACCAGACTAGACCATATCAGAGCAGACATCAGATCAGACCAGACAAGACCATATCAGAGCAGACAACATCAGATCAGACCAGACTAGACCATATCAGAGCAGACATCAGATCAGACCAGACAAGACCATATCAGAGCAGACAACATCAGATCAGACCAGACTAGACCATATCAGAGCAGACAACATCAGATCAGACCAGACTAGACTACATCAGAGCAGATAAGACCAGATCAGACCAGACTAGACCATATCAAAGCAGACATCAGATCAGACCAGTCTAGACTATATCAGAGCAGATCAGACCAGCCTAGACTGTATCAGAGCAGACAAGATCAGATCAGACCAGACTAGACCTTATCAAAGCAGACAACATCAGATCAGACCAGCCTAGATCATATCAAAGCATATCAGACCAGCCTAGATCATATCAAAGCATATCAGACCAGCCTAGACCATATCAGAGCAGACATCGGATCAGACCTGAGTAGACCATATCAGAGCAGACAACATCAGATCAGACAAGACTAGACATTATCAAAGCAGTCATCAGGTCAGACCAGACTATATCAGAGCAGATATGACACCCAACAAGATCAGATTAGACCAGACTAATACAGAACAGAACCAAACAGACCAGATCAGACCATAAAAAGAACTGATCAGATCAGAGCAGAGCGGAACATTACAGGACAGAACAGAGCTGGCCCGGGCCAACCCGACCAGAAGCCTCCGTCAGCCACTTGCAGTGCATTATGGGTAATGTGCACAGTCCCTTCATCACTATTAGGATGTCTCATTAGAAAGTATTCTGTGTGTTCTGGTGTTTTCATAAAAATGGCTGACGTTCTAGTGGGAACTGGAAGTGAATTCGGGACAAAGCCGTTGTTGAGTGTTTCTGAAGAGGAAGCAGGATGTGTAGAACAACATCGCTGGACGTTTTGTCCCTCATCCAGGCATGACGAGTGATAAGTGTTCATTTGTGGAATTTTCCGGCGCAGGTGTGTGTGTGTGTGTGTATGTGTGTGTGTGTGTGTGTGTGTGTAATGCCTGTGACTTAATGTGGAATACGTTTCAAATCCTGCAGTGTTTCCTGCACTCATTAACACAAGGGAAGCTTTGCATTTTAGCATCGAGCTCATCACACGAGAGCCTCACGTAAAAAAAAAAAAAAAAAGAGCCTATAATTTATTTACAGTTTATAAATCGTAAAAGGTTTGGATTCAGATCTCAGATTTTGATGTCACGCATTAAAGTTGTTAATGAATAAACTATCATAATTCTGCACTATTCAAACTAGATAGCTTAAAAAACGAAGGAACGATATAAGTAGCTTGATAGCTTATCTGCTAATTAGCTCTATTTGAGTAAACACTTAGCTAGAGCCTGGCCGATGACATTACGGAGACGTTACTGATGAACTCAGCTGGAGATTTTAAATCTGCGACTCTTTAGCGCTCATTCGGGATTTTATTTCTGCCAAATAGTTGTTCGGTGCCTGTGAACTTCCACCACATGGAATGTACAAAGTCAATAATCATTAACTCGGCTGTTTGTTTTGGGGGAAGTTTAAATGGGTTTCATTTTCAGTGTGCATTTGTTTACATTTTGGAATGAAAAATTAATGAATTTATTCTCACGCTGGGTTTTCAGGGATTTTTCTTTTTCTTTTTTTTCTCGGTCACTAACGGGTTTATAATTCTACAGGACAAACAGAATCGTTTCAAGGGTGAGAAACCGGCAAAATGGGAGTTGCATGAGTGATAAGGAGCACACACACACACACACACACACACACACACACACACACACACACACACACACACACACACACACACACACACATATGTTTGTCTTATCCTTGCAGGGACCTTCCATTGACATATTAATGCAGCTAATCAATGCTATGCTACACCTAAACATTAACGCACACATCAATACACATATTAACACACACACAAACACACAGAGTGCACTTCATTGTCTTGCTGCCTGATGAAGTTCCTCCCGATTAATTTGGATGCGTTTCTCTGTAAACTGGCAGACAAAATGTTCCTGTAAACTTCTGAATTCATTCTGCTGCTACCATCATGAGTTCCATCATCAATAAAGATTAGTGAGAATATTCCAGAAGCAGCCATGCGAGCCCAAGCCATGACACTACCTCCACCATGTTTCACAGATGAGCTTGTATGTTTTGGATCGTGAGCAGATCCTTTCCTTCTCCACACTTTGTTCTTTCCATCACTTTGGTAGAGATTCATCTTGGTTCCAGAACTTTTGTGGCTCATCTCTGTATTTCTTTCTGATTCTTACTGCTGACGAGCGGTCTGCATCTTGTGGTACGGCCTTTATGTTTCTGCTCTCGAAGTCTTCCTCGAACGGTGGATTGTGATACCTTCACCCCTGCCCTGTGGAGGTTGTTGGTGATGTCACTGGCTGTTGTTTTTGGGTTTTTCTTCACATCTCTCACAATGTTTCTGTCATCAGCTGTTGTTAATTCCCTTGGTCGACCTATTCCATGTCTGGTTGTTAGTACACCAGTGGTTTCTTTCTTTTTCAGGACATTCCAAATGGTTGTATTAGCTATACCCAATGTTTGTGCAATGGCTCTGATTGATTTTAGCTCTTTTTTCAGCTTCAAGATGGCTTGCTTTTCTCCCATAGACAGCTCTCTGGTCTTCATGTTGGTTTATCCTTTTTAACAACAAATGCAGTCTTCACAGGCGAAACCTAGGGATCTAAACAAGAGTAGACGTTCAGAGCTATTAATTGTTTAAACAACCAATTTAACAGGACACACCTCTGTAACAAGAAACACCGGTCAGTCACATGTTCATATATTTTTTATGCGAAGAAAAAAACTGATAAATTTGACTGTGCTGTAACGTATGTGTGACAAATAAAGGATTCTTTTTCCATATGTGTTTACATGTGTGTATGTGTAAATATGTGTATGTGTATGTGCGTATGTGTATTCTTCAGCAGAAAGCTAACATTATAGCTAACTTCAGACAACGTTAACATTAAATATTAGCAGCATTAACTATGTATATGTAATGTGGAGTAAAGTTCAGCTAGCAGGCTGTATGAAAAGTGTGTGTGTGTGTGTGTGTGTGTGTGTGTGTGTGTGTGTGTGTGTGTGTATGTGTGTGTGTGTGAGTGGGTGGTTCGCAGCTAAAGCTCAGGTCAGAGGTCATCACCAAGTAGGCCTCAGTGGTTTGCTATAAACGAGGGGATTTGTTTAATCATTACTCAGGCACTTATAGCTATAAAACAAACATCGAACTGGCGGCTTTTCTCTCGTAAGTCATCTGTTTTTATCACAGAACTGGACATTAAACATTTCAAAACGAAACAGTTATGCAATCAGTATGAGTTTAAATGATCGTTCTCCAAGTTAGAAATGAAACACCTTGAAAACATGTGGAAGTGATCCATCATGGCGGTCGTTAAGGAACACCCACGTCGGATGAGATAACCCGATGAGGCCCTTAAAGAAAGCTACAGGCTCAGTTATACTTGTGTGTGCGCGAGATGGCCGCTGTGTGTATCCTGCAGTCGTTTAAAGTGTTGCGTGTGCACGTCCTCACGCAGCCACGTGGTGTAATACCAACGTAAATAGTCGGGGTTGTATAGCATCATGTTACACAATGTCCAGAAGTGAATAAACAACAACTAACATCGGGTCTCAAATCACAAATCTCAAATGTGCACCATCCCAGACCGTTACTGAGCACTAACACTAACCGGGTTTTCCTGTTCCAGTTAATGTTTGAATTTTAAACACCTCACATGTAGCCTTCAAACCCACACATCTGTTTTGCGCACCAGTCATCTAGATTTTCTAGGTTAGTAAATACGTTTTATTGTTTTTCGTTTTGAGACGCAGCTCATGACAATAATCAAGATGGCGGCAGGACGTTTTAAAGAGAGACAGAGATCGTCTCTTTACAGTTCGCGTTACAGTTCGACTTGGAAATCTGACAGACAGGGATGTTTTGGCTCTGACATGCCGTCTAGTGGATGATTTGAATCCTCCGAATGTACATTAAATACGCCATGTGTCAAGTATAAACCGGCGTTAACCGGAGGACTGGGTCAGCACTAGTGTTTGCACAAAGTAGAAAAGATAGAGAGCAGAAAAGGTAAAGAACGCAGCTGGATGTATGTTGTTAATCTGAAGATACTTCAGATTAGATGAAGCCAATTCCCCGATGAAACTTTCTTCTGCTTTAATGGACTGTTCATTTTCATTTCACATTGCGTGACGTGTAGAAGAGTGTAGGAAGCATGAAGTGTTTTTTTTTTTTTTGTTTGTTTGTTTGTTTTTTGTTAAATCGTGTTCCTGCAGGTATTTTCGGTGTCCTTAAAAACTAAATGATATTTAAATAAAATCCTAGCACTGTGGCGTAGTGAATTCCGTCACGATCAGTGCTGTGGACGTGTGCATGCAGAGCCGCGGGTTGCGCATCGCTATCCAATCCCATTCAGCTTGTTTAGAGTCAGATCAATGCTGGCTCAAAGAGGCGGAGTCGTCCAGGCACGTTTTCGGATGCTACTGAGGTTGAAGTTGAACATCAGTTGGTGGAAACATCTCCTCGACGTTGCTGTAGATATTGCATCCTCCATCAAAGGTAGGGGGCTCACTGAGCTATAAGGAGGAAACTGTTGATGGACACGAGATTCCATGCTGCGCGCTCTCAGTTTCAGAATCAATCAGTTTTTTGTGCTTTTTTAAAAAAAAATTTACAGGAAACTACTTGATTTGGTGAAATTGCGATTTCGCAGTGATGTTTGTTGGTAAATGAGACCTTATTGCTGTACTCATGTTCGACGCACGTGAATCGAAGAGGGCTTTGGCTGAACGCACGTTGTGACGACATCGCAGGACGCGTCTCGGCCCAAATCTGCGGAGTTTCCTTGATTTTGTGTTCGTTTCTGTGAACGCGAAGTCCTGGAGGGATTGATCGACAATTTTAGCTGAGCCCGGTAGTGTGTCCTGAAACGGCTTTTGGGTTAACTACGGAAAAGACGACTAGTCAAATACTTTTGCATTACTGATCGACTTGTAAAACTTAATAGTCATGCAAACCTTACCGATCGGAAAAAGGGAACAGCAGCGTGTCTTAAGTCATCGTCTTCTTTCAAAGTGAAATGACGACACTGTCTAACAAAACCGACGTGATTTTTACAACGGATTTGTAGTAATTATAACGAGGGAGAGTGATTTTAGTTGCATTTGATGTTTGAGGTTGTAGGAGGATGTGCAGGGGTTTAAATTTTTTAAAAGTTGGACGTGTTTGAATCGAAGCGAAAGATGATAGAGTCGCAGTCTGTAATTTCTTTAATTGTCCTTTTTTTTTTTTTTTTTTTTAAACGTTTGTCTCAATAATGGGCGTCATGATGGAACTGCTGGAAGTTTCCTTCACATTTTCCTTTAGGGATAATTGTATATAATCAGATGTATGAGAGTTAAAGTGTGAGATGCTCAGCACGCTAGCACGCAGCGTGTCGATTTTCTAAAGCTAACAGATTTATGCGTTGTAAACTTACCTCCTCAGTCTGAGCTCATTTTTTCTTCTGAGCACAATACCTGTGGAGTGCGAGAATCTGGAGAAGCCTTTCATTATCCCTTTAGAAGTGCAGGAAATAGGAGCCGTGGTGGTGCTTGTGGTGGTGGAGCAGGATGGATGGATGGTTTCCTCTGAATATGCAGGTGATGAGGTTTCACATTTCGAGAGAGGTCACAGATCAGGAATTTCTGGTCCTTCCTGAACAAGGCTCACACACAGGTATACTACAGAAGGGAAGGAGGAAGGTGTGTGAGGATCTGAAGCTGACGTCACACATGCAGCACGGAACAGCGAAAAGTTTAACGGTTGAAGTTCATGATCTTATTCAAGCTCAAAAAGCGTAAAAATGAGATACAGTTGAGTTAATGGCTAACTCTTTTATTTATTTATTTATTTATTTATTTATTTAAAGCCAGATTGGACAGGATTCATGTTCATGCTGCTCTGGAGTAATTAAATCATTTGTAGGAACTCCTCTGTGATTTTATTTCTGCTTTGACCAGACACGTTGGTGTTTTTCTCCCTCTTCCCTTGAGAAAATTACACACCACATTACCTGCTGTATTATTTTGAACAACTCTACAGTCGTCTGATCATTTTATTCCCGTTCCAGATCGACACCTCTGTGTTTTTGCAGAAAGTTGCTGCCTCGTGCATTCGTGAAAACGTTTTTTGAACACTACTGCGCACTGTCTTTAGTCATCTAGTGTGTGAATCTGTACTAAACAATCGACAAATCAGAAGAGCATGATCTCGCAGGCTGATTAAAGGAGCTATTATATTCTTTTAACACTAACGTGCTCGGACGTCAGTGTGTAAGTGATGTAAATTATAGCAAATACATTTTAAAAAGAGGTCTCACATAGACACCGAGATATTTTTCACGTGTGCGTATGTGTGTATAAAATAAAGGAATGTCACTACACACTGTGCGTTTCAGTATCTCAGTATCTCTGCTCTAGACAAAGAAGCTTATGACTTGACAATGTCTCGCCATGCCGAGTGTGTTTCCGTTCTAAACCAGAGGAGGAAGGAAGGCGTAAGGACCAGCAGGAAAAGGAACCAATGCTACAGCACACACACACACACACACACACACACACACACACACACACACACACAGATATGCACACTAACAATTACTGTGGTTTATCAATAGCAGGAAAGGGAGGAGAAGACAAGGGAGAGAATAGAGGGAAATGAGCAGAGCAATAACAAATATACACTACAAAGTGAGGGAGTAAGTGAGGGAGGGAGTGAATGAGTGAGTGAGGGAGTTAGTGATTTAGTGGGGGAGTGAATGAATGACGGAGATAGTGAATGAGGGAGGGAGGGAGTGAGTGAGTGAGGCAGTGAATGAGTGAGGGAGGGAGTGAGTGAGTTAGTGAGTGAGGTAGTGAGTGAGGTAGTGAGTGGGTGAATGAGGTAGTGAGTGAGGTAGTGAGTGAAGGAGTGAGTGAGTGAAATAGTAGGGAGTGAGTGAGGGAGTGAGTGAGTGAGTGAATGAGTAGGGAGTGAATAAGTGAGTGAGTGAGTGAATGAGGGAGTGAGTAAGTGAGTGAGTGAATGAGGGAGTGAGGTAGTGAGTGAGTGAATGAGTGAGGGAGTGAGTGAATGAGTGAGTGAGGGCAGGAGTGAGAGAGTATGGAGTGAGTGATTGAGTGAGGTAGTGAGTGAGTGAATGAATGAGCGAGGTAGTGAGGGAGTGAGGGAGTGAGTGAGTGAGGAAGGGAGTGAGTGAGTGAGGGAGGGAGTGAGTGAGGTAGTGAGGGATTGAGTGACTGAGGGAGTGAGGGAGTGAGTGAGGGAGAGAGTGAGGGAGTGAGTGAGTGAGAGAGTGAGGGAGTGAGTGAGTGAATGAGTAGGGAGTGAGTGAGTGAGTGAATGAGGGAGTAAGTGAGTGAATGAGGGAGTGAGTGAGTGAGTGAGTGAATGAGTGAGTGAGGGCAGGAGTGAGGGGGTGAGTGAGGGAGTGAGTGAGTGAATGAGTGAGGGAGTGAGGGAGTGAGTGAATGAGTGAATGAGGGCAGGAGTGAGGGAGTGAGTGAGTGAGTGAGTAGGGAGTGAGTGAGTGAATGAGGGAGTGAGTAAGTGAGTGAGTGAATGAGTAGGGAGTGAGTGAGTGAGTGAGTGAATGAGGGAGTAAGTGAGTGAGTGAATGAGGGAGTGAGGTAGTGAGGTAGTGAGGGAGTAAGTGAATGAGTGAGTGTGGGCAGGAGTGAGGGAGTGAGTGAATGAGGGAGTGAGTGAGTGAGTGAGTGAGTGAGGGAGGGAGGGAGTGAGTGAGTGAATGAGGGAGTGAGTAAGTGAGTGAGTGAATGAGTAGGGAGTGAGTGAGTGAGTGAGTGAGTGAGTGAGTGAGTGAATGAGGGAGTGAGTAAGTGAGTGAGTGAATGAGGGAGTGAGTGAATGAGGGAGTGAGTAAGTGAGTGAGTGAATGAGGGAGTGAGGTAGTGATGAGTGAATGAGTGAGTGAGGGCAGGAGTGAGTGAGTGAGTGAGGGAGTGAGTGAGTGAGTGAGGGAGTGAGTGAGTGAGTGAATGAGTGAGTGAGGACAGGAGTGAGGGAGTGAGTGAGGGAGGGAGGTAGTGAATGAGTGAGGGAGTGAGGGAGTGAGGGAGGGAGGGAGGTAGTGAATGAGTGAGGGAGTGAGTGAGGGAGGGAGGTTATTTCTTGAACATTGTCACAGAAGCCATGTTTTAAACACTCAGTGCTCAGGTGTTTATCAGTGATATGGTATAGTGTGATATGCAAATGACTCTCCACACCTCTGTCTGTCTGAAAAAAGAAAAAAGAATAAAGAAGAAGAAACAAGGCCAAACTGAAAAAAAACCCAAATATATAAAAACTGAATAAAATAAATAAAAAACATATAAAACTACAGAGCCCCTGAAGTGACCTGTGCAAAAAAAAAAAAATCACAGACTTTTGTGTGAGCAGGAGAAAAGTGTAGCTCTCTTCCGTTTGCTTCATTGCCATCATTCATTTACATGTAAACAAACCGAGAACATGGACGCGCATGAATTTATAAAGATATATTTTAAACTTGGCCTTCAATACAAAGACATTACTTCAGTTCTTGCTTCCCGACATACAGAAGAGAGCTATACACACACACACCGGACACGGTAACGCCTGTGCACGAGAAACTTTTCTTGTGCTCGTGCGAAAAGTTTCTGATTTTTTTTTTTTTGTTGCACAGGTCACTTCAGGAGCTCCGTAGAAAACAGAATGAAGAAGTAAAGAAACAATTCATTCAACAACCAAAAAGAAATAAAGAAAAGAATCTTCACTGTATTAGTTTCCCTCACTGACTTTCACATGTGCGTGCGTGTGTGTGTGTGTGTGCGTGTGTGTGTATGTGTGTGCGTGTGTGCGTGTGTGTGATACATATTTGGCTCATGATGTGGCAGGGTTCTGTCAGCACACACACCATACTTAAAAGTTAAAGAAGGTGCACATACACACACGTCAAAGTACAGAACAATTTTGAACACACACACACACACACACACACACACACACACACACACACACACACCTCACATAAACACATAATGAATGCATACAAACAAAAAATCCACGAGTAGACACACAGAAGTGCAGACATATCTCTCTCTGTCTCACACACACACACACACACACACACACACACACACATACACAGTAGTGTTAGTGTTGATCAGTGGTGTGTGTTTGCTGTTACCTGAGTTCCTCTCGCTCCGTCACACACACTGCCCTGCTGGAATGCGGACGATATTCATCCCTATAGCTCTGTACATTTACACTTCACTCAGTATTGCACTGCTCAACTGCTCATGGACACACACACACACACACACACACACACACACATCTAGCTGATCTTTTACCATCTTTATCAGATAGAAAAAAAGAGAAAAAAAAAACAGAAAAATAATTGAAGTGAAGTAAAAAGAAAAAAGATCCAAGGACAAAAACAGAAAGAGCAAAGAAAAAATAAAGAAAAAAAATAATAAAGAAAGAAAAAGTAGTTTAATAATTGAAAAGCAAAAAATAAATAAATAAAAGGGGAAGCAAGAAGAATAAACTAGCACAAACAGACTGTTATGTAAAGCCGGTGCGGGCAGTCAGAGTAGAGGAGAGTAGTCAGGATGCATGCGCTGGGGAGACGTCAGATAATGCAGCAAACTTTATTAATACAAACAGAAAAAAGCAGTAATCCAACAGACAGGGAAATCACTCGAAACTAGGAAGTGGTCTGGGAACCACAAACTCGGAGCTACGGACATAGGAACAAAAAACTACGGATCAAAGCGCTACGGAATTTAAACTATTACAAAGCTACGCTACGCTAATACACCGCGCTGAAGCGGACACAAACAGGGCTTTAAGTAGTGGAGTTCATTAACATTAAACAAGCTTAGATCCGCGACACCTGGAAATGATAATCACAAATTAAACCAATGAGGAAACAAGGAGGCGGGGACAGAGACATGACGTGAACACAATAACACATGCACATGGCCAAGGTAAACAAAACGAGAGTCTTTCTGACAGGAGGCGGAATGCACTCCGTGGAATACGGAAGTAGGCTACGCTTCATTTTGCAGCGTAGTGAGAGTGGGAGAAAGAGAGAACCTAACAGAGCCCCCCCCATTGAGGCCGCAAGTTCCATCCACTCTGGCGGACCTGGGCCCCTGGGCAGGATCCTAACCTCTGCCCTCCAGGACCTGAGGCTGGTGATGTCCCGTGTCCCGAAACCAGAGCAGAGCGTGTCGGGTTTCCCTTTGAGCCTTGGACGAGAGCTTGGACGAGAGCTTGGATGAGAGCTTGGACGAGAGCTTGGACGAGAGCTTGGAGTGGTGCTTGACCTGGTGCTTGACTTGGTGCTTGACCTGGTGGTTGACTTGGAGCTTGCCTTGAAGCTTGACTTGGTGCTTAGCTTGAAGCTTGGCCTGAAACCAGGATCGGAGCCAGCCTTAGCACCTGGATCGGAGTCAGCTTTGGCGCCTGGATCAGGGACAGCTTTGGCACCTGGATCAGGGACAGCTTTGGCACCTGGATCAGAGACAGACTTGGAAACAGACTTTGAGAAAGACTTGGAATCAGACCTCGAGACAGACCTCGAGACAGACTTGGAAACAGACTTCAAGACAGACTTGGAAACAGACTTAGAAACAGACTTCGAAACTGGACGGAACAGAAACTAGGTTAGACCCAGAACCATAAACAAAATCAAAAACTTGGTTGGAAATAGAGCTGAAAACTAAATTAGAGACAGGGCTGGAGACAGGGCTGGAAACAGAGCTGGAAATTAAATTAGAGACAGGGTTGGAGACAGGGCTGGAAACAGAGCTGGAAATTAAATTGGAGACAGATTCTGAAACCGGACTGGATGCTGAGCTAGGAAGGTAACTAGAGACAGAGGAGGAGACAGAGGAGGTGACAGAGGAGTGAGCTGGGTTGGAAACGGAGCTGGGAACGGAGCTGGAAACGGAGCTGGGAATTAAATCAGCATCCGAACTGAGAATGAGAGCAAAAACATAACCAGAAATTAAACCAATATAGCTAGCAACTAAATCAGGAACTGGACTAGGAACTGGACTAGGAACTGGACTAGGAACAGGGTCGGAACCGGGACATGGACTGGGACATGGACTAGGACTTGGAAAGGAGGTCATCCCATGGACCTCAGACATGGACTGGGCTTGAGAAGAGGTCATCCCATGGACCTCTGACATGAGCAGGATAGGAGTGGAGGTTTTTTCTTGAACCTCCGGCAGGAACTGGACAGGGACAGAGCACCCCTCTTGGGTCTCTGACTGGAACTGGGCTGGAACGGAGAACCCCACTTGGGTCTCTGACAGGGACTGGACAGGAGTGGAGGTCTCCTCGTGAACCTCCAAGAGCAGCTCCTGCTGGGTTTCTGGCTGAAGCTCGAGGCTGGAGGTCGCCACATTAACCTCCAGAGGCAGCTCCGCTGAGGAGACCTCCTGCTGGGCCTCCGGCTGGAGCTCGGGGCTGGAGGTCGCCACGTTAACCTCCAGGGGCAGCGCCTCTGTGGAGACCTCCTGCTGGGCCTCCGGCTGGAGCTCGGGGCTGGGGGTCACCACCTTAACCTCCAGGGGCAGCTCCGCTGTGGAGACCTCCTGCTGGGCCTCCGGCTGGAGCTCGGGGCTGGAGGTCGCCACGTTAACCTCCAGGGGCAGCTCCGCTGAGGAGACCTCCTGCTGGGCCTCCGGCTGGAGCTCGGGACTGGAGGTCGCCACGTTAACCTCCAGGTGGCACTCCTGGGTCCGGGGCTGAAAGGTGCAGGCTGACCTGTTAGCCTGCTCCCCCTCATAGTAATCCAGGAACGACTGGCCCTGGTCCCCGGGCAGGTGCACCGAGTTTAGTAGGGATTTGAGGTCAGACTCAGTTTCTGGGCTCCCGTATGCCCGTGATAGGAGCTCCACAAACCCTGGGACTGTCGCCAGTTCATTGTATCCGCCGGCGAAGTGGGTCTCCGCCCACCAACGGGCTGAGCCGACCAAACGGGAGAGGAGGAACTGCGCCCATAGTTCTAAGCCAACAAAAAATACTTGAGCATGTAAAAAAAAATACCTTGGGTGCCACGAGACGCCGTCGTAGGCGGTAGGAGGCGGAATGCAAGCCCAAAAAGAAATAGAGTCCAAGGGGGGAACAGGAGGTAGGGCGCAGTTATCCCGGAGTTTCCCCGCTGCATCCATGTTTTGGGCGGTGTATTCTGTTATGTAAAGCCGGTGCGGGCAGTCAGAGTAGAGGAGAGTAGTCAGGATGCATGCGCTGGGGAGACGTCAGATAATGCAGCAAACTTTATTAATACAAACAGAAAAAAGCAGTAATCCAACAGACAGGGAAATCACTCGAAACTAGGAAGTGGTCTGGGAACCACAAACTCGGAGCTACGGACATAGGAACAAAAAACTACGGATCAAAGCGCTACGGAATTTAAACTATTACAAAGCTACGCTACGCTAATACACCGCGCTGAAGCGGACACAAACAGGGCTTTAAGTAGCGGAGTTCATTAACATTAAACAAGCTTAGATCCGCGACACCTGGAAATGATAATCACAAATTAAACCAATGAGGAAACAAGGAGGCGGGGACAGAGACATGACATGAACACAATAACACATGCACATGGCCAGGGTAAACAAAACGAGAGTCTTTCTGACAGGAGGCGGAATGCACTCCGTGGAATACGGAAGTAGGCTACGCTTCATTTTGCAGCGTAGCGAGAGTGGGAGAAAGAGAGAACCTAACACAGACAACAAAAAACAGAGAAAGTGAAAAAAAGCTTGGGAATAAAAGAAAGAAACAAAGAAAATAAATAAAATTAGAAATAGAAAGAAATAAGAGAAAAATAAATTAAAGAAAGAAAGACAGAAAGAATTAAATAGAACTCAGTTTGAAGGCGTGGCCCAAAGGCGGAGTTATACATTAATTCAATTCAGTTCAGTTCAGTTTCATTTGTATTGCGCTTTTAACAAAGTTCATTGTCCCAAAGCAGCTTTACAGAAATATATAAATTCAGGATATAGATTTTAAATGTATGAATTTATCCTTAGACGCATTCAGTCGATAATAAGGTTCACATTTCATTCTTATGTTTATTTATATTTATAAATGCAGACATACGTAATGTTTCTGACCCTAAAGTGACAGTGTGTTGATCAGTTTGCATGTTGCTAAAAGATGCTAAAAAGCTATAAGCTATAAGCTTCCATTACTGTAAGGAACATTAGCCGTGTAGCTCCAGTGCAAACTTAAGACTCTGAACATGTCTCAGCTGATTTTATTTATTTATTTATTTATTTATTACCAGACTTTTTCTCCAGAGCATGTCAAGTGCGTTATATATTAATGATATTAATGATATTAGGTGTATTATACTGTGTATTGTATTATATATTATTACAAGGCTAGTTACACGGTTTACACGTGACATATCGTGCAGTCCTCGCTCAGACGGATCACGTGTTCCTGCTCTCACGTCTCTCAGAATAGCCGAGGTGTTCGTCAGAGTGGCGTCACACTGGGGAAAGTTTTGTGAACAGATCGTTTCCACGTCTTTACACGTTCTCACTTGAGCGTGTCTGTGCCGTGTGAAAGCATGGAATTACAGTGAGGAGGATAATAACACTTCTGCTCACGTGGCAGCCTGGAAAATGTCGGGTGTTTGATGGGGAAAGGAGCCGTGAGGACACGCAGTGTGTGTTCCGTCTTCTGCCTTAAAATGACCACGAAATGGCTCCAGAGCCGAGAATAATTTGGTTTCGTGTTTTGCTGTATGTATTTCCTGTTCAAACAGGAAGTTAGGGAGCGCGTCGAAGGGATTGACTGAACAGACAGTAGCGAACATTAGCAGCAGGTATACTAACCTAACTGCATCCTCAGCTACACAAATGACCCGTGTTTGGTGCTAACGAGCTGCTACTGTATTGCTGTTACTGCGTGTTTAGGGGCGGGATTATGCATTCTAAAGAGCATTTGATTGGATGCAAATTGGACAAGTGCAGGATGAATCAGCAAAACTTTTTCACCAAGTAAACTGTAAATAGTAAACTGAAAAAATAAACTAAGAACAGCTACAAAACACATTTAAAAAAAAAAAAAACTGGCTCACAGTGTATATACAGAGCCGAAAAACCCTTTACAGCACCAATTTAAATTTTATAGGTACCTTTACAGGACGTGCATTTGCGGTTACTTTTGTTTTTCACAGAATTTAAAACACACGTGGGGGAATTTAAGCTTATTCAGAGTCGGGTTATGGAGCTGCTTAAGTGGATTTACTGTGATTATTAAAATAACCTGCGTGTAGTTTATGCCTCTGAGGTTGCCAGATTTTTCTTGAGCCTTTAAACACAAACATTCACCTTTAAACCTGAAAAAATCAGGGATAGAAAAGGCTCATTCCACACTCAATATTTAACAGCGTATAAAATAGCACTTGATCCAGCACATCGTTAATGCTCCGACAGTTAATTGTGTACTTTGTGTACATTGTGAAGCCCTTAGTGCACTCTAAACTAGAAATAATTAAAGACCTAACAGTAGTCAAGTCAAACTTATTTATATAGCGAGGTTTCAAACCTTTTGCTGGCGTACACCAAAGTGCTGTACAGAGGTATCTTAAAAGTCTAAGCATATTGAGAATTATAAATAGTAAATAAAACAATCCAGGAGTGCACTCTAATATAGGAACCTAATCCATTTTACTGGGTTTTGTGGGTGGGCAGAGGGTGGGCAGAGGGTAGGCAGGGGCTTGATGGGGTGTTAAAGTGTTAAGTGTATATATACACACAGTACTGTGCAAAAGTTTTAGGCAGGTGTGTAAAAATGCTGTAAAGTAAGAATGCTTTCAAAAATAGACATGATAATAGTTTATATTTATCAATTAACAAAATGCAAAGTGAGTGAACAGAAGAAAAATCTACATCTAATCAATATTTGGTGTGACCACCCTTTACCTTCAAAACAGCATCAGTTCTTCTAGGTACACTTGCACACAGTTTTTGAAGGAACTCGGCAGGTAGGTCGGCCCAAACATCTCGGATAACTTACCACGGTTGTTCTGTGGATTTCGGCCGCCTCAGTTGCTTCTCTCTCTCCATGTAATCCCAGATAGACTCGATGATGTTGAGATCAGGGCTCTGTGGGGGCCATACCATCACTTCCAGGACTCCTTGTTCTTCTTTACACTGAAGATAGTTCTTAATGACTTTCACTGTATGTTTGGGGTCGTTGTCATGCTGCAGAATAAATTTGGGGCCAATCAGATGCCTCCCTGATGGTATTACATGATGGATAAGTATCTGCCTGTACTTCTCAGCATTGAGGAGACCATTAATTCTGACCAAATCCCCAACTCCATTTGCAGAAATGCAGCCTCAAACTTGCAAGGAACCTCCACCATGCTTCACTGTTGCCTGCAGACACTCATTCGTGTACCGCTCTCCAGCCCTTCGGCAAATTTTGACTCATTAGTCCAGAGCACTTGCTGCCATTTTTCTGCACCCCAGTTCCTGCGTTTTCGCCTTGGCCCTGTTTCCATGTCGGAGGTGTAGCTTTTTGGCTTTTTGGCTGCAAGTCTTACATGAAGGCCACTTCTGACCAGACTTCTCCGGACAGTAGATGGGTGTACCAGGTCCCACTGGTTTCTGCCAGGTCTGAGCTGATGGCACTGCTGGACCTTCTGATTGTGAAGGGAAGTAAGCCTGATGTGTCTTTCATCTGCTGCAGTAAGTTTCCTTGGCCGACCGCTGCGTCTACGGTCCTCAATGTTGCTCGTTTCTTTGTGCTTCTTCAAAAGAGCTTAGACAGCACATCTGGAAACCCCTGTCTGCCTTGACATTTCTGCCTGGGAGAGACCTTGCTGATCCAGTATAAGGGCTCGTCCACACCAACTATAACTATATAATAAACTATATAACGATACTTGAGGTAATTTTGTGTTTGCTAGCCTGGCATTATGAGCTTATCTCTGTTAATATTTCTCACCATTCATTCCGAGGGTATAAACGATTGTTTTCCATATATCGGTTTTCTTTAAAGCATCTTTGTAAAGGGGGTTTGACTTGTCAAACAGTGAAGGTGCGAGCGCTTTAAATTCGAATGGATTCTGATTGGCCGTCAGTGTTTTATCGTTCATCGGCTGGAAAAAAATCGCTATGAAAGTGATCCCAATGATATCGTTCCACTATACAGTTATCGTTATCGCTGTGGTGTGGACTTTATAGTTATAGTTATCATTATAGTTCTTGGTGTGAACGGGCCTTAATTACCTTCTGCCTTGTTGCTGTGCTCAGTCTCGCCATGGTGTATGACTTTTGACAGTAAACTGTCTTCAGCAACCTCACCTTGTTAGCTGAGTTTGGCTGTTCCTCACCCAGTTTTATTCCTCCTACACAGCTGTTTCTGTTTCAGTTAATGATTGTGTTTCAACCTACATATTGAATTGATGATCATTAGCACCTGTTTGGTATAATTGTTTAATCATACACCTGACTATATTCCTACAAAATCCCTGACTTTGTGCGAGTGTACCTAGAAGAATTGATGCAAACGGAGGTCACAACAAATACTGATTAGATGTAGATTTTTCTTCTGTTCACTCACTTTGCATTTTGTTAATGGATAAATATAAACTATTAACATGTGTATTTTTTTTAAAGCATTCTTACTTTACGTCATTTTTTACACACCTGCCTAAAACGTTTGCACAGTACTGTATGTTCATTTGAACTTTATTTCCTTTTATCTTAAAAAACTGAATAAACAGAAAGTTAAACAGTTTTTACCAATGCATAAACAATGAAAATGGTTTTGTATGTGGAAAACATGACAAAAATGTCACGCCTTCAATATGAGTGGCTGATGAGCTGCTGCCACCTGCTGGTGTGGAGGTGTAACACAAGCTATAGTCTTACTCACTGATAAAAACTCATGGACTCCTCCTTAGAAATGGCGGATAAATATTTAATGAAGATTGTGGTGTATTTACAATAAAAAAAAATATTTAAAAAAATGCTTGAGACAGATTTTCTGTACTTGTTAGCCACATTAGCTTAACTGAATCACACACACACACACACACACACACACTCCTTTCAATTCAATTCAACAAGCTTTATTGGCATGATCATATACATGTACAGTAGTGTCAAAACAAATATAAAAATCTTAAAGAAGTAAAATAAAACAAAACAACAACAGCAACAACAACAACAACAACAAAACCCCAAAAGACAAGCAAGGCTGTGTGTGTGTGTGTGTGTGTGTGTGTGTGTGTGTGTGTGTGTGTATGTGTGTGTGTATGTGTGTGTGTGTGTGTGTGTTTGGGTGGGTTACTCACTGTCCCTCAGGTTGTGGCAGGCAGATACGTACTGTCCTGCTAAAACACAGCTCTCCTTCATTTCTCCTAACAGAATGGCCAGTGTGTGTGTGTGTGTGTGTGTGTGTGTGTGTGTGTGTGTGTGTGTGTGTGTGTACTTAGTCAGCGTGGTTGTGTGTTGGTGTTCAGTCACTATTCTCAGGTATTCAGCTACAGTGTTCAGTGGATTTAGGGCCAGACAGCACTGCATTTTACTTTGTGCTTGTGTTTGTGTGTTCCAGTGTGTGATGTAGTTTTGTTTCTGTAGTGTTATAATTTGGTGAGGTCTGATTGGTCTGATCGGTCTGATCGGTCTGATTGTTCTTGTGTCTGGCTGCTCCTGATGTAGAAGGGTGTTAGTGTGTGTTAGTGAGCTGAGGTTCAGGACCAGCCGGGTGAGGAGACTCTTGTCTCGGCTCAGCTCTCGGCATCGCAGGGCTCTGTAGTGGGAGGTCTGGGGGTCACTGTGTTTAAGGCGGAGCCAGTATCTGATGGATCTTTTCTGGATTTTGAGCAGTAGTGGGACTCGGCCTGATTCGGCTCTGCAGCGTTTCGGTGAACTTGTAGGATGAAATTGGCAGAATTGTGTGTGCATAATTTCAGCTGGATGTTTGTCCCATTGTGTAAAATTTTGGTTTGTGAGCGGCCCCCAGACCTCACTACCGTACAGCAGCATTGGTTTCTCGCTCTTTAGCTGCAAACCCGGTGAGCTCATCGGCTGTTGCCACCACGTTGCCATGGTTATGGCTGCTGTTGCAGCTTAGAGAGAAGATGGCTGTCGTGTGTGAGTGTGTGTGTGTGTGTGTGTGTGTGTGTGTGTGTGTTTTACTCCTCTTTCCTTTTGTATGAATGAACAGAGTGAGCTTGGCTGCATAGTCCCTCCTCCCTCACTGTCTGTCTGTCTCTCTCTCTCTGTCTAGCTGTCTTACTCTCTCTCTTTCTCTCTCTCTCTGTTTCCCTCTGTCTGTCTCTGTCTTCCTGTCTGTCTGTCTGTCTTGCTCTATCTTTTCTGTCTGTCTGTCTGTCGCTCTCTGTCTCCATCTGTCTTTTTGTCTGTCTCTCTCTGCTACCTCTCTCTCTTTCTCTCTCTGTCTCCCACTGTCTGTCTGTCTGTCTCTCTGTCTGTGTGTCGCTGTATCTTTCTCTCTGTCTACCTGTCTTGCGCTCTCTCTTTCTCTCTCTCACTCCCACTGTCTCTCTCTGTCTTCCTGTCTGTCCGTCTGTCGGTCGTTCTGTCTCCATCTGTCTGTGTGTCTGTCTCTCTCTGCTACCCCCCCCCCCCTTTTCTCTTTCTGTCTCCTGCTGTCTGTCTATTTCTCTCTCTGTCTACCTGTCATGCTCTCTCTCTGTCTCTCTCTGTCTCCCACTGTCTGTCTCTGTCTTCCTGCCTGTCTTGCTTTGTCTCTTACTCTATATTTTTCTGGCTGCCTCTCTGTCTCTCTCCCTCTGTCTGTCTGTCTGTCTTTGTCTCTTTCTCTATAGTTCTCACTCTCTGCAGGAATGTATGTTAGACGCAGATGGAGCTCATTTGACAGACAGACAGACAGACAGACAGATAGACAGACAGATAGATAGATAGACAGATAGATAGATAGATAGATAGACAGATAGATAGATAGATGGACCAAAACTCAAAATAAATGCCATCAGATCTGAAAAAAGCCAAAAATAATGCACATTATTTAGTCCCCTTATTATAGCACACTCTAAAATGGGATTAATAATTTAGTCCCCTTACTGTAGTGCACTATTTAGGAGGAGTGCCCTAGTGCACTAGTGTACTTACTGCACACGTGGTGTAAGTGTTCACTTTACTGTGTGTATAATAAGAATAAAGATGAATGGATGAATATTGTGTGTATCTGAGCCTTACTGACCTCAGAACTGCAGTAACAGGTCTCGGCCGTTAGGTGGTGCTGTAGCGCTGAGAATAAACAGCGCTTCATAGTTTTTCAGGTTTCATAAAGAGTCTCAGAGTCACTCTGATCTGGGATCAGCGTTTTTTACAGTCACACTCGGTCTGTTTAAATAGAGTTTTCTGAAAAGTCTTTAAATTTAACATTGAATTGTTCCATTAGCTGCTGTTCTCGAGAATATATTCACACTAACGGTGATAACATGCCGTCATTAAAAAAGACACACAGTCACTAGAAATTGGAACACACCCTGGCTACACCGTTTCCATCAACGTTTACACCTCATACATGACAGGACACTTTACTGTGATATTCAGGCTTCTGTTGTCAACTTTTTGCATATCTTACTATGTGGAAGTTTAAAACAAACCTACACTCAAAGAACAAAAATGTACTTTTAGTACCCTAAAATCTGGAACGCTAAAGGTTCTGTGTAAAACTCTACAACAGACAAACTTACTCTTTTAGGAAATTAAAAGCCCCTGGTGGATGGAAAACACACTAAGGCCATTTAAACAACAACAACAACAACAACAACAACATCCACACATATCTTTTGTACATCTAGAAACTTGGAAGTATAATGAAAGATAAAAAAATAAAACCGTGTGTGTAAACAGTCCCTTGCTTTGGTTTGGGATGCTGCTGAAAGTAGTCACAAGTTGAATGTCTTCTATAAAAATGTCAAAAAATAAATATTATAAACATCATATTAAAACCAAGCTCAGAATCTTTGTTAAATATATGTGTGCAACAAATATCGGCACCCCATGAATTCATATGAGAAAAATATATTTGAAGTATATTCCCATTGATATTTTACATTTTTTTAGTACACCTGGGTGACTAGGAACAGGAAATTGCTCAACCATGACTTCCTGTTTCATAGGGGTATAAATATGAGGTAACACACAGGGCAAAGTCCCTTAGTCATTCATAACAATGGGTAAGACCAAGGAATATAGCTGTGATGTGTGGCAAAAGGTTGTTGAGCTTCCCAAAATGGGAAGTGGCTATAAGAAAATAGCACAAACATTGAAAATGCCCATTTCCACCATCAGGGCAATAATTAAGAAGTTCCAGTCAACTGGAAATGTTATGAATCAACCTGGAATTGGACGTGTGTCTATATCGTCTCAACACACTGTGAAGAGGATGGTTCGAGTGGCCAAAAAATCTCCAAGGATCACAGCTGGAGAATTGCAGAAGTTAGTTGAGTCTTGGGGTCAGAAAGTCTCCAAAACTACAATCCGAAGTCACCTACATCACCACAAGTTGTTTGGAAGGGATTCAAGAAAAAAGCCTCTAGTCTCATCCAAAAACAAACTCAAGTGAGGAGAGGTGGTTTTGGCGCACACAGAGAGGTAGCCATATGGAAAAGTACCTCATGCCCACGGTTAAATATGGTGGCGGCTCTTTAATGTTTTTCTGCCAGAGGACCTGGACATTTTGTTAGGATACATGGCATCATGGACTCTATCAAATATCAACAGATATTAAATGAAAACCTGACTGCCTCTGCCAGAAAGCTTCAAATGGGCCGTGGTCGGATCTTCCAGCAGGACAATGATCCAAAACATACATCAAAATCAAGATCCTGCCATGGCCATCCCAGTCCCCTGACCTGAAACCCATAGAAAACCTGTGAGGTGAACTAAAGAGGAGAGTCCACCAGCGTGGACCTAGAAATGTGAAGGATCTGGAGAGATCGGTATCCTCCGTATGGAGGAACGGTCTCAGATTCCTTGCCATGTATTCTCCAACCTCATCAGGCATTATAGGAGAAGACTCAGAGCTGTTATCTTGGCAAAGGGAGGCAGCACAAAGTATTGACTAAAAGTCAATTTTTCACAGCCTTCTTTGCTAATATTTACCAAGGGTGCCAATATTAATGGAGGGCACTGTAACTCCGGGTGCGTGTACGGCACAGCTGATTTGCATTTAGGAAAACCCACAAAACTCCATAAAAGTCAAGGTTTACAGAGTGGAAAGTACAAAATGGCTACTAAACGGCCAAAAAAGAAAAAAATCCCTGAGGCAGAAGTGGAAGTACTTTTGACTCACATCTAAATATTAATAGCAGCGTAACCGGCGGAGTCACAGCACCTGAAAAGGCTAAAATATGGAGAGAAACCAAGAGTCCTCACTCATGCTATGTTGAAAAAGCAGGACACTATGCTCAGAGTTCAAGTTTAAAGCAAATATGCCAATCACTGCAAAATGCCAGAAAGTGAAAAGATTTCTTTAAATATCCGTTGCCTCCTAACAGCATCATGTGCTCACCTCTTCCAGTAATATAAATTCTGCCATTCACAGACCCCGGCACATCCCCCTTTTATACGGCGGCATTTCTTCTTAATTGAATGACAAATTTTTATATTTAATATTTATTTAATGGCATTAATATGAAACAAAAAAACAACAACAACAACAAAAATGTGTGTGCGTAATTGAAATAATCAAACGATTTAGTCTTCTAATGAGTAAATTTACACACTCAGGAGAACAAACGTTTTCCAGAATATACAGGATTTCCATGAATACTACATTTCTTTTAGATTAGATTAGATTAGATTAGATTCAACTTTATTGTCATTACACATGTATAAATACAAGGTAACCAAATGCAGTACAAGGTAACGAAATGTGTAAACGCTCATATAAATGATTTACGAATAAATCCGTCCGTACCCAGCTTTACAGATTAAGTTTGTAAATGAATACGACTGAAGGGCAGGTAATAAATTTGCAAAAGTATTTTCTTCAAATTGAAATATTTTAGTACCTGAAATTGAGGAAGTTCCTCAAAATTAAGCTTTAGGATCTAAATGGTCTTTTTGTGATTATGACCAGACTTCCACAATAAAAATAGTTTTATTTTTTTTATTAGAGATTCATCGCACTGCTGATGCAAAACAGCATTTAAAAATCACAGGAGTTTTTAATTTGCATTTAATTAAAACATGACTCCTGGGTCCTGCTGTGAGCTGTAAGCATTTTTTTTTTTTTTTTAGTCGCATTAACACTTTTATCATGTTTTAGTAATAATCCTGAAACACTGGATGGTTAAGGGTTCAGCAGTGCATGCAGTTGGAGTGAAGAAACCGGTAATGTGGATGGTGGATTGGATTGTGATTGCATTTCAGTGTGGCACGACCGAAACACAGTGATGAAAGTGTACTGAAATGCGACGTAGAGTTACGCTCACCTGATTCTGACCAAAGTCAGCGTTTAATTCTTTAAAAAGAAGAGATCAAGCTGTCATCAGATCACACTTGTGTATTGCATTTCACACTTTCTTCATAACTGGAAGTCCATGCTGATTCTTCCTAATATAAAAACCTTGTGAGCTGTAGTTTCTTATACACTCTAAATTCACTCTGGCTACAGATTCTTTTTTCTTTTTATTATTTTCTCCACAGTTTTTTCCTAATTTGATCTTGGGAAATTCCTACCCTTCAACCAGCTCATACGGGAGCTACAAACCGGGGAGGGTGAAGGCTAACACACGCTTCCTCCAAGACACGTGAAGCCAGCCACCTGCATTATCGAACTGCTGCTCATGGCACAGGGTGGCGTAACACTCTCGGAGGAAAATGCTATCTGCCCTCTTCCACATACATGAGCTCACAGATGCCCATGATTGGCTAGTGTCACTTGTGACTGACATGTTAGAGAGAGTATGCCCCTCCCACCCGCTTCTGCTCCCTTGGCTCCTGGCCACGGATGGCTGTGGAATAGTCGGGATTTGAAAGGGCGAACGCTTTTCTGTTGGGGACCCGAAAGATTCATATTTCTCGTAACGTTTCAACAAATATAGCCTAGGGAATTTTTGTAAAATAAAAAAATCCTTCTTACTAACTTACTAACGCATTTATTTAGCAATTACATTTATTTACACATGAAACGTCTGGCCATGACACTTAAATGGGGTGTTGCTGAAAAAAAAAAAAGTCTGCGTTTTTACACCTGCATTGTTTTAGAAATTTTTTCACTTATTTATAGTTGTATAGAGGAAACGTTTCTGTTTCAGAGTCAGTTTTTTTGGGTGGAGTCAGTTTGGGGGAAGTTGAAGGTTTGTCAGTGTTTTTTTTTTTTTTTTTTAAGTGCAGTTGCAGTTCACCTCACAGACAGAAGAGGGCTCTGAACATTACATACTGCTGCTTTAATCAGGGTTCTAGCAGTTAGAGAACTGAGAGAGACAGAAAGAGAGATGTCGTGAGATGCCAAGAGATATACAGGGAGAAAAAGAGAGAGAGAGAGAGACACACACACACACACACACACACACACACACACACACACACACACACAGAAAGACACAGGGAGATAGACAGATGCAAGAGAGACAGAGAGAGAGAGATGTCGTGAGATGCCAAGAGACATACAGGGAGAAAGAGAGAGAGAGAGAGACACACACACTCACACACAGGGAGATAGATGCAAGAGAGACAGAGAGAGAGAGAGAGAGAGAGAGAGAGAGAGAGACACACACACACTCACACACAGGGAGATAGATGCAAGAGAGAGAGAGAGAGAGAGAGAGAGAGAGAGAGAGAGAGAGAGAGAGCGTATGGGGGGTTAATAAAATCCCTCGTTCCAGATACCATCAGCAATTTTCTTTCAGTCGTTCCTGAATAAGTTGTTTGGCACAAGCGATATTTTCACATTTTTTCTCTTTTTAAATCTGTTATTATTTTTTTTCTCGTTCGCCACACGAGCTGTCCATCCCTTCATCTCTCAATCTCCTCCTTCCTCTCTCTCTCTCTCTCTCTCTCTCTCTCTCTCTCTGTCAGACGTGTGCTCTCACACTCGATCTTTCGGTCTCCCACTCTCCCCCTCCCTTGTTCCCCATCCTCACACTCTCTCTCTCTCTCTCTCTCTCTCTCTCACACACACACACACACACACACACACACACCCTATCAGCGGAAGGTGCTGGCAGTAGCAGCAGAGGAAGAAGGGATGCAGGCGTGTGAATGAGTGAGCGTCCTCCTTCAGCGTGGATTTACTGAACAAAAGAGGAGCAGCGTCTCTCTTTTTATTTCAGCCTCCATCTTTTTTCCTCCTCCGTCTCTCATCCGTCGGCTTGCTGGTGCTGGTGGTGCTGGTGGTCTTGTTGTTTTTCGAGGCTGGAGGAGGACGGAGGACGGAGGACGAGTGCCCCTGCCTTCTGTTTCCTGCTTCACATTCGCACTCGTTCAGTGTTTTTTGAGGTCGCCTCCTCCTCGAGGACTGCACTCGTTTTTTTCGTGTTCTCTCTTTCCCAGCGGAGGCCTTTTGTCTCGGTGCTGCGTTGAACGGAGCTATTGTTGGACACACAGGCCTCGCGCTGCTCTCTCTCTCTATCTCTCTTTCTCTCTCTCCCTCCGCAGTATCCTTCCCTCCCTCCCTCCCTCCCTCCCTCCCTCTTACTCCATCCTCTCTTTCCGAGGCACCTTGCTCAAATCCGGTATCCATCCTTCTGTCCATCATTCTTAATGTGTGTTCTGCGGAGTGTGTATCCCGATGTTTGGCTTCGGGTCATCCGGATTGGCTCAAGCCGAGCCTGTGTGTCATTCCTAGTGTGTGTGTGCGTGTGTGTGTGTGCGGGTGTGTGTGAAGAAACCATGCATCTAGCCTGATGCCAGGACCGGGGTGCCCCATTCCAATGTGGGAGGACTAAAGCGTCACATCTGCACCCCCCCTTCCTCCCTACCCCTTTACCCCTTTACCCCCTTGCTCCTTCCACCCCCTTTTTGCCCCTTTCCCATCCCGTCCCCTCCAACGCAACGATGAAGAAAACGCGCAACCTGCGGCGGGCATGGCCCGGTCCGGACGGACCCGATTTGGGCTCCGATCGCGACAAGGACTACCGGCACCACAAGCACTTCCCCCCTTCTCTCCCCCCTCTTGCGCCCTACATCGCTCAAGGTGGGTGCAACTTATATTAGCCTAGCGTCCGAAAAAAAAAAAAAAGCCTATAGTGTATATGCTCATCTAATATGTGTGTGTATAAAAAATATAAATACATAGTTTTTTTTTTTCTCTTACACACACATTCTTAGCCTGCTAGCATCCTGGCATTGTAGCATCTAGCTCTAGTGTCTGGGCCTGGTTCCGTTTTTCTCTACCGGAGTGTGTTTGTTACAAAAAAGGTGTGTGTGTGTGTGTGTGTGTGTGTGTGTGTGTGTGTGTGTGTGTGGTGATGTTCATGTCTTTCCTGAGTGATATCGAGGTGTAGAGATAAGATAACGAGAGGGGAAAAAAACAGGAAGCATATAAGCCCTCATCCACCATTTTGGTCCTTGGCTTGGGAATTACATCACCGAGGTTGTGGATAAGAATGCAGGCTGCCGGCCTCCGTGTTCTCGCCTCAGCTTCTTTTCATGACTAGGATGAAATGAGAGCAGAGAGAACGAGAGAGAGAGAGAGAGAGAAAGATATTTAGTGAGTGAGAGAGAGAGAGAGATAGAGAGAGAGCAACTGAGAGAGAGAGAAGGGGAAGAAAAAATGGAGTGGAGAAGGACCTAGCGTCCGTTTTTTTTCCCTCCATTTTGGTGATGGCTGCATCGTCCTGGTGTGTGTTAGCGCAGGACAGTTGGGTTGATTAGCATCGGCCATGGTGCGGTGACGAAACTCCGTGTCAAACGTCACTTCGGTCCGATAGCGAGAAGGAGGAATAAAGAGAGAGACAGAGAGGAAGTGAAGAGTCTGCTCCATGTCTCTGTTTTCTCTGGGTCTCACTACACACTTGAAAATCAGTCTCCGTTTTTGTTAGCATAATGTGTGTGTGCGTGTGTGTGTGTGTGTGTGTTAGCGTGTGACGGTGTGTAAGTGTAGTAGTGTGTGTGTATCCTCGTGTGCTACCAGGAGAGAGGGTGGGTGGAGAGAGTTAGCCTAGCTGACGTCGTTAGCTTACAGGCTAACCCTCTGCGCACTTGCTGCTAGCATGCTAGACACAAAGTCGCTGTCGTAGCGCAGTGGAGTGGAGTCTTAAGTATCATCATTTCGTATTTTGTGATTCGTCTCTCATAATCGTATCGACGAGATTAATTCGAAGGAGAGGGTTGTTGTAGAACGCATATGCTCGGTGCTTAGCTTTGTGTATAAAATTCTAACATTTACTGAACTGGCAACCAAAAAAAAAAAAACAGGATCCATTTTTATTGTTTTGGCCTTTGCAGTGTTTCGTTCGAAGCAGTGCGTTTTAGCGCTGATTATAAAAATGAGTATTTTTAAGTATTGTGGTGAATAATTTGTCATTCGATATTTCCTGAGGTAATATTTTTGTTGTTTTATGCTCTGTTTTTCGTGACTGAAAATCTTCTGCGTCACGTTTCGTTTGTAGCACGTTGGATCACAATATTAGCATGACACCAGACTAACAAATGAAAACAAATGATGTTAGAAATAGATATTACCTCAATATTACCTCAGGAACTGTACAGTAAGCAGGCTAATCACAAAACAGGTAAATAGGGTAAGCCGTGAACTAACATTAAGCAGTGCTAGTTTGTGTGTTAGCCATTCTCTACAATGCTAGTTTTGTCCGTTTTACAATAATCACAGTTCATGAGGTAATGTTTCTGTATGTATTATGTAACCGAAAATGTTCTGCGTCACTTTGCTTTTGTAGCACATCGGGTCAACACGTTAGCGTTACACAAAACCAACAAATGTAAAATATAAAATGGATGTTAGACAGATGTTTTGACTCACTGTTCTACAGAAAGCTTTCAGTCACTAAATATTATACAGTGTACAAAAATATTACCTCATGAACATTACAGTATCAGGCTGATTACAAACTAGCATTGCTGCAAACAGACAAACTAACAAATTAGCATTATTTATAGCTTTTTTAAAATGTATTATTTATTTATTTGTTTATTTTAGTTATTGTAAGCTTAATTGCCAAATAATAGCCCTAGTTTGTTGTTTAGCTGCTAAGACAAAAAAGCTATTAACTATAATTAGAACTATTAAACTAGCTTTTTTTTGTGGTTAATCTTTTTACAGTAATGCAATTTGTGTCTTAGCTATTCTCTACAATGCTAGTTTATTTTAGTTATTTACCAAATGGTAGGTAGTTCATGAGGTAGTGTTCTAATGTAATATATTTTATGACAAAATGCTACATATTACTTTTCCCTTTGTAGCACAATGTGTGGTTACGCAAGACCATCAAATTAGGACTAAGACTTACAAAATTAGGGATTTAGTGTAAGTGCTTCTTACAATGCTAGTTCATCTGTTTGCCTGTTTACTACATTTCATGAGGTGCTGTCTTTGTCTGACAGAAAATGATCAAAAATGAGATCAAAACATTAGCATTTTTGATGATACACATACACACTGCAACAAAAATAACAGATAAATTAGCTGATTTGCCTTTAGTAAAATTAGCTTAAGATGAGACTTAGCCTGTTTACTTCAGTGCTAGTTCATAGTTTATCCTATCTATAACAATGCTAATAAGTAGGCTTTGTTCCCTGTGGTGCTAGTTCATTAACCAGTTTACTGTCATGTTCATGCAGCATCGCAATTGTAAAATGTAGATTTTGTGACCGAAATGTTCTGTCCCTTTGCCTTTGTACTACAACCCCAATTCCAAAAAAAAGTTGGGACGCTGTGTAAAATGTAAATAAAAACAGAATGCAATGATTTGCAAATCTCATAAACCCATATGTTATTCACAATAGAACATAGAAAACATATCAAATGTTTAAACTGAGGAAATGTACCATTTTAAGGAAAAAATAAGGTCATTTTGAATTTGCTGGCAGCAACACGTCTCAGAAAAGTTGGGACAGGGCCATGTTTACCCCTGTGTAGCATCCCCTCTTCTTTTAACAACAGTCCGTATACGTCTGGGAACTGAGGAGACCAGTTGCTGGAGTTTTGGGAGAGGAATGTTGTCCCAGTCGAGTCTGATACAGGATTCTAGCTGCTCAACAGTCCTGGGTCGTCTTTGTCATATTTTTCGTTTCGTGATGCGCCAAATGTTTTCAGTTGGTGAAAGGTCTGGACTGCAGGCAGGCCAGTTCAGCACCCGGACTCTTCTACTACGAAGCCATGCTGTTGTAATAGATGCAGTATGTGGTTTAGCATTGTCTTAGCTAAAATATACAAGGCCTTCCCTGAAAAAGACGTCATCTGGATGGAAGCAGATGTTGCTCTAAAACCTGTATACACCTTTCAGCATTGATGGGGCCTTTCCAGATGTTCAAGCTGCCCATTCCATAGGCACTAATGCACCCCCATACCATCAGAGATGCAGGCTTTTGAACTGAGCGCTGATAAAAAGCCAGATGGTCCCTCTCCTCTTTAGTCCTCTTTAGTTTAGAGGACACGGCGTCCATGGTTTCCAAAAAGAATTTCAAATTTCGATTCATCTGACCACAGAACAGTTTTCCACTTTGCCTCATTCCATTTTAAATGAGCTTTGGCCCAGAGAAGACGACGGCGTTTCTGGATCATCTTCACATATGGCTTCTTCTTTGCGTGATAGAGCTTTAACCTGCATTTGTGGATGTCAAGGCGAACTGTGTTCACAGACAATGAGTTCTGGAGGTGTTTCTGAGCCCATGCAGTGATTTCCGTTACAGAATCACGCCTGTTTTTAATGCAGTGCCGCCTGAGGGCCTGAAGATCACGGGCATGCAATATTGAATTTCGCCCTTGTCCCTTGAGCACAGAGATTTCTCCAGATTCTCAGAATCTTTTGATGATATTATGTACTGTAGATGATGAGATATTCAAAGTCTTTGCAATTTTACGTTGAGGAACATTATTCTGAAATTGTTACACAATTTGTAGACACAGTTTTTCGCAGATTGGTGAACCTCTGCCCATCTTTACTTCTGAGAGACTCTGCCTCTCTAAGATACTCTTTTTATACCCAGTCATGTTACTGACCTGTTGCCAATTAACCTCCAGCTGTTTCTTTTTAGTAACACTTACTTTTCCAGCCCCTTTTTTGCCCCCGTCCCAACTTTTTAAAGACGTGTTACTGCCATGAAATTCAAAATTAACTTGTTTTTTTTTCTTAAAATGGTACATTTCCTCAGTTTTAACATTTGATATGTTTTCTATATTCTATTATATGGGTTTATGAGATTTGCAAATCATTGCATTTTGTTTTTATTTACATTTTACACAGTGTCCTGACTTTTTTGGATTTGGGCTTGTATAATGCTAGGTTAACAGTTAGCCTATTTACTGTAAAGCTAGTTTGTTAGTTAGCCTAGCATAATATTATGTTAGTTAGCCTAATTACTATAATGCTAGTTTATGAGTTAGCCTGTTTAGTGTAATGCTAGTTTGTGGTTTACTCTTGTTACTGTACCACTCGTTAATATTTGTGTTTAGTATGTTAGTTTATGGGTACTTTAATGCTATTCGGCTTGTTATTTTACGTTTACGGCATTTGGGAGATCCTCTTATCCAGAGTGACTAACATTTTTATTTCATTTATACATCTGAGGGTTAAGGGCCCAACAGTGGTGGCTTGGCAGTGCTGGGGTTTGAACTCACGACCTTCCAATCAGTAGCCCAATGTCTTAACCACTGAGTTATCTCAGTTAGCCTGTTTATCATAGTTCTAGTTAATGGTAACATTTATTTTAATGCTAGTTAAACTGGTTTAGCCTGTTTATTGTAATGCTAGTTTGTGGATTAGTTTATTTACTGTAATGCTGAATTTTCTGTTAGCCTGTTCACTGTAATGCTAGCTGGTGGTTATCCTGTTTGCTGTAGTTAAATTTTTTTTAAATTATTGTTAGTTCATGAATTAATCTGTTTACTAAACATGGTGGTTGTACTATGGATGCTGTTTTACATTCACACTAGCAAATGACAAAGCAAGATTCGAACTCAGGCTTTATCAATTCTCCTACAATTAAGTACGACACAGGAAATCAAAACTGGCTCGAATGATTCCTCAGACCAATCCTAGTGTGGTCTGATGTTTTGTCTGATGTTTTGCACAAACATGGAAGAAAAATTCAAAAATCTTATCCTGTCATACACAACCTGTCATTAAAATGTGTATAGAGACATTACGGAGAAAAATAAAGCTTGGAAGGAAGTAGAAGAGATCGTTGGTGCATCTGGTGAGTGTACGTAGCTAGGCCAGGTATCGTAAGCTAGTACGAAAATCCAAAACACCAAATCCAATTTGCACACTGATTAAATTTGTCTTTAACCTGTTAGCTTTAAAAGACGAGCAGAATGAGAGGCTTGCTAGGGTTAATGACGAGAAGTTTTAAGATCATAATAATAGATCATAATTTTTCTAATCATAGCTTCTTTTTTGTTATTTGTGGCTTTGTAGCATGCTTAGATCAGCCTTTGTTGTGTGTGTGTGTGTGTGTGTGTGTTCTGGGTCTCCTTTGTGTAACATGAATGCCAGCTGTGTGTACACACTCCTCACCTGTACCTCACTCTCTTACCCTTCATGCTATTATTATTATTTTTTTTCCCATCAGCATTTGATCGCTGAGTCAGTTTGCCTTCTGATATTCTGATATAAAGAAACGTTGCGTGTGTGTGTGTGTGTGTGTGTGTGTGTGTGTGTTTATACAGCAGACATTTATTGTAGGATCAAATCATCGGTATTGTGGATGCATTATTGTTTGACATCCTAATCAGTTAATGAGTGTGTGCTGAGAATCAGTTATATGATACTACATGATAAATTCTATGATATATATATAATATTATTATATTATTATTAGACTTTTTTTTTTTTTTTTACTTTTTGTGAATCAAAAAAATACCAGAAGGTGCAATTATTTTATCACACTGTTTAATTGTGTTATTTTTTGTGTGCTTGTCTGTTAAGTGATTGAATTTTCGGACATAAATATAACCATAGTTGCTTGCTGTGTGTCTCTCTAACACACACACACACACACACACACACACACACACACACACACACACACACACACACACACACACACACACACACACTGTCCCAGCTGCAGTAGAGCCTGTGATTTAGGCGTGGGAGAAAAAGGAGGCCACGGTGGTGCATTAATAGCCGAGCCTCTGTAGTAACACGTAAAAGAGGGAGGGAGCGAACGAGGGATAGTGAGGAAGGAGGGAGGGATGGAGAAAGAGATGCCGTGTGTGTAACTGCAATCTCCACCTCCAGTTAGCTACGGTTTAGCTGTTGCATTTATGGTGTTTGACCCGTTGCAACAGCAGAGACATCTGACACTACGCGTCTCTCTTTTTTCAGCTAAAACAGCAGTCAGATAAAAAAACTAATCAAATTTACTGAAAGGGAAAGGATGCGGGAGGTGAAAGACGGGTACTTTCACGTCTCGTATCCCGAATCTGCTATTATTCACAAACTTTTGCCTCACTGGTTTTGTACTATTGTTCAGCTGAAAAAAATCCGCCTCGTCCATTGTTTTGGGGTAAAAGTAATTTTTTTCCTCTCATACCTTGCTGGGAGCATATCTCTAAAAAATGAGCAAAACACCTTTTCTGTTTGATTTTATCAAAAGAATCGCCCATTTTATGATCGTAATAATGTTGATGAAAATTTAGGTCCACATTAGCTGTGTCTCAAATGGTGTACTGTGCACTATAGAGTATACTACTCTAATCTAACTGTGAGTTATGGTATGGGCATTACTGAAGTTCAAGCAATTCTGTAGTGTACAGAAAACTGAAGTGTATGGAATACTGAAGTGTATGGAATACTGAAGTGTATGGAATACTATAGTGTATGGAATACTGAAGTGTATGGAATACTGAAGTGTATGGAATACTATAGTGTATGGAATACTGAAGTGTATGGAATACTGAAGTGTATGGAATACTATAGTGTATGGAATACTGAAGTCTATGGAATACTGAAGTGTATGGAATACTATAGTGTATGGAATACTGAAGTGTATGAAATACTGAAGTGTATGGAATACTATAGTGTATAGAATACTGAAGTGTATGGAATACTATAGTGTATGGAATACTATAGTGTATGGAATACTGAAGTGTATGGAATACTATAGTGTATGGAATATTGAAGTGTATGCATACTGAAGTGTATGGAATACTATAGTGTATGGAATACTGAAGTGTATGGAATACTGAAGTGTATGGAATACTGAAGTGTATGGAATACTATAGTGTATGGAATATTGAAGTGTATGCATACTGAAGTGTATGGAATACTATAGTGTATGGAATACTGAAGTGTATGGAATACTATAGTGTATGGAATACTATAGTGTATGGAATACTGAAGTGTATGGAATACTATAGTGTATGGAATACTATAGTGTATGGAATACTGAATTGCATGGAATACTATAGTGTATGGAATACTGAAGTGTATGGAATACTATAGTGTATGGAATACTATAGTGTATGGAATACTGAAGTGTATGGAATACTGAAGTGTATGGAATACTATAGTGTATGGAATACTATAGTGTATGGAATACTGAAGTGTATGGAATACTGAAGTGTATGGAATACTATAGTGTATGGAATACTATAGTGTATGGAATACTGAAGTGTATGGAATACTGAAGTGTATGGAATACTATAGTGTATGTAACTTTGTAGCATACTGAACACTGAAGTTTACAGAATACTAAAATGTACAGAATACTGAAGTGTACTAACGTTTACAGAGTACCGAAGTATGCAGAATACTGAAGTGCAGATAATAATGTAGTGTGTGGAATACTGTAGTGTACAGACAACTGAAGTGTTTGTAATACTGAAGCAGGTCTAATATTGTAGCATATGGAATACGGAAGTGTATGGAATGATGTGATGTAGCGAATACAGGAGTGAGCGGAAATACTGACGTGTGGGGAATAATGAAGTGTAGTGAATTCTGTAGTTTACAGAATACTGAAGTGTACAGAATACTGAAAAGTGTAATGCTGTAGTGTAGATAATAAGGTAGGTTAGGGAATACTTAAGTGTGAAGAATACTGAAGTGTAGGTAATACTGTAGTTTATGAAATACTGCAATGTACATAATACTATAGTGTAGATAATACTGAAGTGTATGTAATACTGTAGTGTAGATAATACTATAGTGTAGGTAACACTGAAGTATGCAGAATGCTAAAGTATAAGGAATGATGAAGTGTAGGGAATACAGAAGTGTACGGAATACTGAAATGTACAGAATACTATAATGTGTGGAATATTGAAGTGTATGGAATACTGATGTGTGCAGAATACTGAAGAGTACACAATAGTGAAGTGCATGGAATGATGAAATGTAGGGAATACTGAAGTGTATGGAATACTATAGTCTATGGAATACCAAATGCTCATTTTGTTTTAGAGATTTATGTATTTATTTATGTAGGTAATACTATAGTGTATGGAATACTTAAGTGTACATAATAATGTAGTGTATGGGATACTGAAGCATATGGAATACTGAAGTGTACGTAATACTGTAGTGTAGGAAATACTATAGTGTAGGGAATACTGAAGTGTACGTAATAATCTAGTGCAGGTAATGTAATGTAATGTAACGTAGCGTAATGTAATGTAGGGCAGTGGTGGCTCAACAGTTAAGGCTCTGGGTTACTGATCAGAAGGTTGGGGGTTCCAGCACTGCCAAGCTGCCACTGTTGCGCCCTTGAGCAAGGCCCTTAACCCTCTCTGTGCCATATCATGGCTGACCCTGCGCTCTGACTTCCTAACAAGCTGGGAAGAAAAGAATTTCAGTGTGCTGTAATGTATATGTGACAATAAAGGCTTCTTCTTTTCTTAATACTATAGTATATGGAATACTGAAGTGTAGGTAATACTATAGTGTACGGAATACTGAAGTGCAGGTAATACTATAGTGTACGGAATACTGAAGTGCAGGCAATACTGTAGTGTAGGGAATACTGAAGTGCAGGCAATACTGTAGTGTACGGAATACTGAAGTGCAGGCAATACTATAATGTAGGGAATACTGAAGTGCAGGCAATACTATAGTGTACGGAATACTGAAGCGCAGGCAATACTATAGTGTACGGAATACTGAAGCGCAGGCAATACTATAATGTAGGGAATACTGAAGCGCAGGCAATACTGTAGTGTACGGAATACTGAAGCGCAGGCAATACTGTAGTGTACGGAATACTGAAGTGCAGGCAATACTATAGTGTACGGAATACTGAAGCGCAGGCAATACTATAATGTAGGGAATACTGAAGCGCAGGCAATACTGTAGTGTACGGAATACTGAAGCGCAGGCAATACTGTAGTGTACGGAATACTGAAGCGCAGGCAATACTGTAGTGTAGGGAATACTGAAGCGCAGGCAATACTGTAGTGTAGGGAATACTGAAGCGCAGGCAATACTGTAGTGTAGGGAATACTGAAGCGCAGGCAATACTGTAGTGTACGGAATACTGAAGCGCAGGCAATACTGTAGTGTAGGGAATACTGAAGCGCAGGCAATACTGTAGTGTACGGAATACTGAAGCGCAGGCAATACTGTAGTGTACGGAATACTGAAGCGCAGGCAATACTGTAGTGTAGGGAATACTGAAGCGCAGGCAATACTGTAGTGTACGGAATACTGAAGCGCAGGCAATACTGTAGTGTAGGGAATACTGAAGCGCAGGCAATACTGTAGTGTACGGAATACTGAAGCGCAGGCAATACTGTAGTGTAGGGAATACTGAAGCGCAGGCAATACTGTAGTGTACGGAATACTGAAGCGCAGGCAATACTGTAGTGTAGGGAATACTGAAGCGCAGGCAATACTGTAGTGTACGGAATACTGAAGCGCAGGCAATACTGTAGTGTACGGAATACTGAAGCGCAGGCAATACTGTAGTGTAGGGAATACTGAAGCGCAGGCAATACTGTAGTGTACGGAATACTGAAGCGCAGGCAATACTGTAGTGTAGGGAATACTGAAGCGCAGGCAATACTGTAGTGTACGGAATACTGAAGCGCAGGCAATACTGTAGTGTACGGAATACTGAAGCGCAGGCAATACTGTAGTGTACGGAATACTGAAGCGCAGGCAATACTGTAGTGTAGGGAATACTGAAGCGCAGGCAATACTGTAGTGTAGGGAATACTGAAGCGCAGGCAATACTGTAGTGTACGGAATACTGAAGCGCAGGCAATACTGTAGTGTAGGGAATACTGAAGCGCAGGCAATACTGTAGTGTACGGAATACTGAAGCGCAGGCAATACTGTAGTGTAGGGAATACTGAAGCGCAGGCAATACTGTAGTGTACGGAATACTGAAGCGCAGGCAATACTGTAGTGTAGGGAGTACTGAAGCGCAGGCAATACTGTAGTGTAGGGAATACTGAAGCGCAGGCAATACTGTAGTGTACGGAATACTGAAGCGCAGGCAATACTGTAGTGTACGGAATACTGAAGCGCAGGCAATACTGTAGTGTACGGAATACTGAAGCGCAGGCAATACTGTAGTGTACGGAATACTGAAGCGCAGGCAATACTGTAGTGTACGGAATACTGAAGCGCAGGCAATACTGTAGTGTACGGAATACTGAAGCGCAGGCAATACTATAGTGTACGGAATACTGAAGCGCAGGCAATACTATAGTGTACGGAATACTGAAGCGCAGGCAATACTATAGTGTACGGAATACTGAAGTGTATGGAATACTGAAGTGTACGGAATACTGTGGTGTATGGAATACTGTAATGTAGATAATACTATAGTGTATGGAATACTGAAGTGTATGGAATACTGTAGTGTATGGAATACTGTAGTGTAGATAATACTATAGTGTATGGAATACTGAAGTGTATGGAATACTGTAGTGTATGGAATACTGTAGTGTAGATAATACTATAGTGTATGGAATACTGTAGTGTAGATAATACTATAGTATATGGAATACTGAAGTGTATGGAATACTGTAGTGTATGGAATACTGTAGTGTAGATAATACTATAGTGTATGGAATACTGTAGTGTAGATAATACTATAGTGTATGGAATACTGAAGTGTACGGAATACTGAAGTGTATGGAATACTGTAGTGTATGGAATACTGTAGTGTAGATAATACTATAGTGTATGGAATACTGAAGTGTAGATAATACTATAGTGTATGGAATACTGAAGTGTACGGAATATGTTGCTCTTACATTACTACTCAAGTGCAATATAATAAACGTGAAAATAAAGCATATTTGAGCTACCATAAGTAATGAACAATAAGTTATAAATAAGTGATCAATTAACTCAGTTAACACACCGATACTTTTATTTCACTAGAAGAACTACATATGAACACGTTTCACAATATGAACTATGACTACAAAACAAGCTGTATTTTAAGCTAATGTTTATGTCACTAGCTTATGAATGAAACATTATGACAGGACAGCTGAATGTTTCTCTAAGTAGCCGGCTAAATGCTTCCAGTTAGCATGAAGCAACTGGCTTAGATTATTCCAATGACTAGCATTAGCTTAATTTACTGTGGTGCGGTCATTTGGTAAGGCTAACATTAGCTCATTTCAATAAATCACTTACATTTTGAACAACACGTCATCATGGAAAAGAACCGAAAGCTAAGTCAGATTTGCATATGCTCTCAGTTATAATTGTTTTTCATTTGCCTCCTATTTGCTTGAATAAGAGCCTATATGTGAATTTCTGCCCTCTTTAGATCTCCTCAATAGACCTTGAGCTTTAAAAAGGCTAAAAGAGACCAAATTTCTTCTACTCATCACTTCCTGTTGTATGACGCTTTAGTTTTCATGTTTGTTAAATGTATAAAGAAAGAGTCTCTGAGGTGCAGTGAGTCTGTCACTAAAGCTTAGCTGAAGTCAGACTGCTAATATGCTAGCCTTCACATACAGCAAACCCACCTGTAGCATTCAGTACTTAGCATTGCTCCAGATCGCCTCTTTATTTTTAAAATCCCCATGCCCTCTGTTTATCTTAGTGATTATCAAATTGATTTTCAAATTTCAACACTTCTGTCTTACCCTTTTACTCAAAATGAGCTGAATATCTCTGTAATGACAGGAGAGCACTGTTGCTAGGCAACTGGTAAACAAGGACACAGAGTGAAGCTAGCTAATGGCCGAGCCTCAGGATTTAGCTAGCTAGCATAGAGCCAAAAAGTCTTTGATATAGAAAAAGTAAAGGTATAGTGAGAGTTTAAATGACACGTAACTGTCAAGAATAAAAACTTTTACCTCAGATCTGCTAGTACATTACTTAGGGAAGGCTCTTTACCAAGAGCTGAACTTACACTGAAAATACACTTAGCATCAACCGCTAACAGAATTTCCATGGATTCTGCCATATGCCGCAGTGAATGCAGCATAAATATGATTCTTTTTTGGTTTTATTTTGTTATTAACAACAGATTTTTTTTATACAGCATTTCTACCGTTGTCAAGTAAAGACCACCTGTAAGATTTGATATCTCATTCTATTTTTATTTTTTGTTTTCATGTGTTTGTTTTCTTTGTGTTATTGAATTAAATAGTCTAAAATACCTCATATGAAGCTGTTCATACATCTTCATGCTTGTATATGTGTAACATATGTTGTGTGTGGTTGTGTGTGGTTGTGTGTAGCGAGGCCCGAGTGTGTGTTCGGGCTCCAGAGGCTGTCCGGTACACACTCTTGCTAAATATGGAACACACTGCTACTGCATCTGCCTGGCAGGGACACAACTGAGAATAGCAGCATCTCAGGCTTTCTCTTCCGTTTGTACGTTTCAGTTTTGCCTGTGTGTGTGTGTGTGTGTGTGTGTGTGTGTGTGTGTGTGTGTGTGTGTGTGTGTGTGCGCCAGGGTGGTGTGTCTTTCTGCTGCAGGAGTTTTTTTTTTTTTTTTTCTTTTACTGAAACGTCTTCAAAACCAGTGAATGTGCAGCAGATATGTTTTATTAATTGCGTTATCTGGGGGCACTCTGTCCTCATTACTGTGTGTGTGTGTGTGTGTGTGTGTGTAGCTGAAGCCCAATTATGACAGAAATATATGTAAATGTTGGTAATGCAGTGATATGAAATAAAAAAAGAGCAAGTTTTAACACTTCACTGGTGTAATAAGGCAAACGGCTGGAGACTGGTATCGGTTGCAGCACTCAGGAATATCGTAAGAAGAATAGCTGTGATTGGTCAGTACTTGGTTGTGATGTAGACAGACAGACAGACTGAGACAGACTGCCGATCAGCGAACGTGTAGTAATAGTGGCCATGTTTTACAAGTTGTTGTTAGAAATCCACTTACAGATTTAAGATGCAGAGATTTACAGATGCAGAAATGCAGTATAGAAGCTTTGCCAAAAAAACGCATCTGGAAGATTCTGAGGCCACATGGAAAAAGGTGTTATGGTCAGATGAATTATTTGGCCTCAACACCAAACGATATGTCTGGCGGAAATCCAATACAGCTCACCATCCAAATAACACCATTCCTACAGTAAAGCATGGAGGTGGTAATATCTGTTATGGGGGTGTTTCTCTGCAGCAGGGACTGGAGCACTTGTCAGGATAGAAGGAAAATACCGACAAAATCTTGAGGAAAATCTGCTGCCCTCTGCCAGAAAGTTGTCAATGGGAAGAAGGTTTACCTTCCAACATGACAATGACCCAAAGCACACAGCAAAATTTACAGAGATTTACAGATGCAGAAATGCAGTGTAGAAGCTTTCAGCTCTTGGTGTGATGAAGCGGAGTAACTGTTATCACAACAAGTTCATTATTTTCCTGTAACATCACGTCCCGAAGTGTTTTATTTCCTCTTAAACCACGGCAATTTGCTGACGGTTACAAACCCGAAAAAAGTAAACTCCTCTGTCCTGAAGATATCAGGAAACACTGACACTGGAGACGTGTCCTTACGGCAACCTTCACCATACCAGCGATCCCGCATGCTTTTTAATCTGTTTATTATCAGTGGAGCGCCCGCTGTTCAAGTCCCTCCGAATGAGCTGTTACTATAGAAACGATAACGTATTAGAACGAGTGCATTAATACAAACCTGTGATTTGCAGCTGACCAATCAGAATCCAGAATTCAACACCGCTGTGGTATAATAATCTTTGATAATAATAATCATTCTTTTTGCAGTCTTTTTTTTTTTTTTTTTTTTTAGTCACTCAGGGTTTGGGTGACTGTTTCTCTCTCTGATGCAGACATTAATAACAGTGTGGATGATTAGAGCAGTGTGTGTACGGCACAGACAGGATTCAGCAGTCAATAATCAAACACACTATTGATTTCGGCTCGTGCTGACCTCGGCAGCTCATTACAGAATAAAAAAAAATAAAAAATCTTCCAGCTGCCCCGACTTGATCTTTTGTAAACAAGAAGTGGAATAAAATTCTTCTTTATTGTAGGAACAGACGTACTGTACATAGCGTTCCACAAATGTTGTAGATGTTTGGCGTCATAAGTTTGTTTCTTTGGGTAAACCGGCTTCACACTTAACACGGATTTTATTTATTAAAATGTCTGAGTGTTATGGTGCGTTTAAGTCCTCCTGGGAAGTCGTAATTACGACGTCAGGTGCATTCAGGTCACTTTGTCAGAGCAAGATGGCGGTGTACCTTCTCTTAATTAACTACAAATAAATAGAGAGTTTAAAAAAAAAAAAACAGCAAGGTTTTTAACTGAAGAACAAAGAATGTGCATCAGGATGCGTGTGTTTTGCTTTTTTTAAAAAAAAAAAAAGTTTTTAATCAATTTATGAAGCCATTGTAAACTTTATTGTTACATATTATATCGTAATTGTACAATGCTATCGTATTTTGCGCAGGAAATTAGCCAAAATAACCAAACACATAATAACTTAATAGCTTCTGAGGTGAGTAAACATCCGATTTCAACAAATTCACCGTCCGCTACAGACGTTGCATCCGTTGATTCCGCCATGTTTTCTTACTGACACGCCCCTGACTCGGAAACTCTGAGCTCAAAGAAAGTCCCGAGTTTCCCCACTCGTAATCACGACTTTGTGGCGGCGTCCACGTGCGCTCAACTCATAAATTTATACGATCTCGAACGCACTAGCATTAGCGCTGCTACAGGATGACGCTAAACCCAGAACGCAAAATGAAATGTGTATGTTTGAGCAAA
>CM042536.1:2377500-2430000 GCA_023630585.1 Cranoglanis bouderius
GAGCGAACTAAGAATCGTTTCTCTTTACTTTCGTTTGGTCTTAAGTCGGAAGTCGGACGGCATTTGATTAAAAACTTGAGGGAAATGCTGATCATTCTGACGGTTCTGTCTCATTTCCGATGTCACTTTGCCTTTACATTGTCCACATAAATGACATAGCTAATAGCTAGTGAATGTTTTGCCTCAGACATTAGCTAGCTTATGGTGAGTGTCCATATTTCCTGGTTGCCTAGCAACAATATAAACATGTGATGAACATGTTAGCTGTCCTGATTCATTTTTGTTAGTGTTTTTTATTATTATTATTATTTTATTTTATTTTTTTTCTAATCTGTTTCACATCCCTCTGAATTGCTTCTTTCAGAAATGGTTTTAATATAATTTTATCACATCCCCTTTTAAATGTCTGTGCTGTCTGATATTAATCTTATTTTCTATTTTCGATGGCAGGTAGTGAAACGTTAACCTCTAACCTTTAATGTTTTGATTTAGTAATTGGAAAAAAATGGAATGCAGTGCAAAATATTTCTCTTATTATCACATTATAAGAGCTTTTTTTTTTGGGGGGGGGGGGTTAAGAGGTTAAATGTTTTGCTGAATCAGCTGGGCGTGATTATGAATTTATGTCGTTCTATAGATCTATATACGTACATGCCGGATTTGTCTTGAGAAGCAGCCGAGATGGGGTTTAAACGCAAGCATTTGCCCTTAGACACGAGAAAAAAAAAAAAAAGACAATATTTAAAAGAAAAATAAAAAGTCTTATGATATATAAAACAGAAGATAGCGAGCGCTGAAACAAATTTAATTTGAGTCTAGTATATTGCTAATATATTACTGCATGAATAGCCCTATTTGTAATGATCACATTTATCACTGGTTTAATTGAGCAAAATGGCTTCCACACACATTATTCAGCAGCGCAAAGAATAGCACTTGATCCAGCGCACCCTGCTGTTATACGTTTTGTCCCGTCTGTTAATCGTACCCGACTTAATGAAGCCGTGAGACACTAAGTCGAGGTCGTGGAGCCATAATGTGTGTGTGGGGTGTAGTTTATTTTAGTATGCTTCTATTGTCCTGTGTTGATTTGTCGTATTAATATAAGGGTAATGTGTATGTTAATTCCATGCGCTCTCTCTCTCTCTCTCTCTCTCTCTCTCTCTCTCTCTCTCTCTCTCCTGTAAAGAAAACTTGATCAGGGTTTGAAGGATAAGCTGACCAAGCACTCATCAGCTACTCTTACAGCTCACTTTAAGTGTTGTGATTAAAATGTAATTTTCTCCATAAATACTTTTGGTCCACGACTTAAGTAGCGTCTCTGATTAACACGCGTCTTCTTCGATGTCCTCAGTGTGGAAAAAAAAAGCTTTTGGTTGACGATACAGTTAATTCATAGCCTCATATTTATGTATTTTTGAGCGTATTTATAGCCAAAACATAACATTTCAGCGTGACATTGTTGTCGGTAACGCTCAGACAGTGGCGGTGGACTCAACACTTCATGCTTAACTCTACTCTCTAAGGCACATTGCGAATACATTTATTAGAAACGCTTTGGTATTTTCTCTCTTGTTGTAACTGGTGTGTCAGTAGTAGAATGTAGTATCGACGTAGCCGACCTGGCATCCTTTCCTGATATGATCAATCGTTATGAGCAAGCTGTGTTTTAAATGGATTGTGTGTTCTAGACCACGACTCATCTGCTCTAATATATCTTACAGTAATCTCACTAATGCTATAACGCTGTAATCAAATACAGCATGATTTAATAGAAGTGGGGTGAGTCGACATAACTTATATAAATCCACTGTGTGTGTGTGGGTGTGTGTGTTTCCCTGTGGAATGGATATTGACATAGACAATGGTCTTAATGCATACAATACTAAATCGTCAGTATAAGGTTTCACACACACACACGCACACGTCCCCTGGTTGACCTTCATATTGCTTTTATCCGTGTATAACAAGAACATGATATATTTATGAAATATTTACCATGGATCACTTTACACCGTGTTTTCCAGCACATGGATATAAAGTCAGCTGTAATTTAAATTTTTCTTCTATGGCTGCTGTCATGAATTAGCAGGTTAGCTATGAGCAAAAGCGTAAGTATAGTGTAAGTAGGTCTAGCAACTGTACCGTTAGTATTACGAATGATTCCACAACTGTCGTAAGGAATACTCGCCTCCGTACACCAGGAAGATTGAAAGCTGTTAGTTTCTTTTTAAAACTTTCCGCCATGAGTTTTAAATCACAAACTGTACTCTTGATGCTTACAAGATCTCCAAGATCGAGAAGATTAGTACGTAAAACTACCAGCCTCTTTGGCTACAAACACTAACATTAAAACTCACGCCGGTTACCACAGCCGCCATGCTGAGTGTTACACTCCCATTCATGTCTCCACCAGTGAACTGTCTCTTCTGGTATAGTTTAATAGTAAAAATGTAAATATTTCCAATTTCCTCACTATTCTCCTGGTGTATTGTGTATAACCTTTTTAAACAGTGGTACTAAAATATTTCTGTCTGTCTGTCTGTCTGTGCGTCTCTGTAGGTGACGTGTCCCCCATCAGCATGTCTCCGATCAGCCAGTCTCAGTTTATTCCGCTCGGCGAGATTCTGTGTTTGGCCATTTCAGCCATGAACTCAGCACGCAAGCCTGTTACACAGGACGCCCTGATGGAGCACCTGACCACCTGCTTCCCAGGTATACACACACACACACACACACACACACACACACACACACACACACATCTTTATCTGACATAGAGATTACTGTAGCAAATTAATTACTGTAAAAATACATATTTTTGTGAGGACCATGTGATTGTGAGGACATTTGGCACTGTCCTGTTATGGTGAACACATCTGACACTGTCTTATCATTATGAGGACTTTTTACACTGCCCTTTCATTGTAAGGACACTCAATGCTGCCCTATCATTGTGTGGACATTGTTTGCTCCCCGGCCCACATGCCTCCACGTGCCGAAGTGTCCTTGAGCAAGACACTAAACCCCAAGTTGCTCCCAATGGCAGGCTAGCACCTTGCATGGTGTGTGTGTGTGTGTGTGTGTGTGTGTGTGTGTGTGTGTGTGTGTGTGTGTGTGTGTGTGTGAGTGTGTGTGTGTGTGTGAATGGGTGAATGACAAACAGTGAAAAGCGTTTTGTAGCACTACTAAGGTTAAGTACAGACCATTTACCATTATTAGGACTTTTGACACTGTCCTGTCATTATGAGGACATCTGACACTGTTTTATCATGAAAAGTACATTTGACATTGTCTTGTCATTGTGAGGACATTTGACACTGTCTTACGGTTGTAGGACATTTGACACTATTCCACGCTTGTGAGGGCATTTGACACTGTTTTATAATTGTGAGGACATTTGACACTGTCTTATAATTGTGAGGACATTTACACTGTTCTATTGTGAGGCCATTTGACACTGTCTTATCATTGTGAGGACATTTGACACTGTCTTATCATTGGAAGTACATTTGACACTGTTCTATTGTGAGGACATTTGACACTGTCTTCTCATTGTGAGGACATTTGACACTGTCTTATAATTGGGAGAATATTTACACTGTTCTATTGTGAGGCCATTTGACACTATCTTATCATTGGAAGTACATTTCACACTGTCTTATCATTGTGAGGACATTTGACACTGTTCTATTGTGAGGCCATTTGACACTGTCTTATCATTGTGAGGACATTTGACACTGTTCTATTGTGAGGCCATTTGACACTGTCTTATCATTGGAAGTACATTTGACACTGTCTTATCATTGTGAGGACATTTGACACTGTCTTATCATTGTGAGGACATTTACACTGTTCTATTGTGAGGCCATTTGACACTGTCTTATCATTGGAAGTACATTTGACACTGTCTTATCATTGGAAGTACATTTGACACTGTCTTATCATTGTGAGGACATTTGACACTGTCTTATCATTGTGAGGACATTTTGTATGTGTTGGACCTAAATTTGTATAAACACACACACACACACACACACACACACACACACACACACACACACACACACACATTCAGATGCACATGCCACATGTTTATATTTAAACTGGTGACTCAGTGTCTGTAAATGTCATATTTATGTCACATTAAATGTGGAATGTTTAGGGGCTTATATTTACTTCAGTACGTTTGACAAAAGCATATTTTTATGCGTTTTTAATACAAAAAACCCCTCATATTGATCAGAGAAATGGAGCTGAGGCCTGTTTCCCGAAGTTGAACAAACTCAGAGTTGCAGAGTAAGTTTTGAGTTGACAAAACCAAACAAATCCAGCCCAGGTTAATTAAGGTTAACGGGTTCCATGACGCTGGTTATCAACTTTCTCAGTAAACCCAGGTTTTAACCCTGAGTCAGTGTTTACTCGGCGTGCGCGTGCACATAAAAGCCAGACTTTTGCAGCAAACAGCCAACAGCGTTCAACATGGAAAAAAGCCGGTGTGTATACTTCAGGCTGAAGAGCAAGAAATTATGAGGAATTTAAACCTACACTAACCGCAAAAACCACACGGTTGTGGCTGTCAAAGCTCAGGAACATTACTGATTGTGTAAATGCGTAAGTTTACTCTTTCAGGCTCACAATGAGAATAAACGGATTGGAAATTTATAACCCCGACATATTTCATGTCATTTCATTCAATATAAATGTAAATGATCTTAATTAAATATTAATAAAATAAATATCAATTTGTGACAATATATTAGGACAGGAATAATGCAACCGCACGAAAATATGTACCACTCGCAAAGAACCGCAATTCAAGCGATACACACAGTGTGCGGTACGGTAAGGGCGGCTTCGGCGTGTCAGATTTTTAATGTGCGGCTCAAGAAGCCGGCAGAGATGAACTATACCGTCTGCCGAAAATCCCTATCTTTCGTACAGATGGTCATCGGGAAAAGCCAGGGGATTGTGTCTGTCCTTAAAAGTTCTTTCCCTTCTTTATTATTTGTGCTCCGAGCTCCATAAACGGTGAAGCCACCTCTACAACCACTAAAGGGTTAACTTTGATGCGTCAGATTTATATCACTTTACTCACAGCTGATTGGTCCAAGTTGGGTTAGAGTTTTCTTACCCAGAATAAAACCTGCTCGGGAGAAGGTTAGCCGTGTAGCGCAAGTTACCATGGTGATGAAACCCGCTAAAATCCAATCCACCTTGTTGAGACCGAAAAACCAGAGTTTGCTCAAACTAAACTCAAACCTACCTGGGTAGCAACCGAATCCGGCTTCGTGAAACAGGCCTCTGAGCAGGTCATTTTGAACAGAAGTTTAAATTTAAAGCAGTGTACCCTTTGTATACATGCTTAGTATCTTTAATTCTGTGACTATGCTACGAGTCTAATGTTGCTAACAAGTAATGAAAGTCACCAAAAATCGTACTTTAATGTGGTTTAGGACACAGTGGGACTTCCTGTCATTTTAAAATATGAACTAAACTTCCTGTAGCTGAATGCTGGAATGTTAGTTAATTTTTTTCTTAGCACAGTTTGGTATGACTCCGCCTCCTATAGGCTCCACCTCCCATCATGTAAAGGGTAAATTATAACAGAAAGCTGGAAGTGATGCGCATGATTTGAACTTGAATGCATAAATACGGATTATCGCTAGTATTTTTAAAAAAATGTGACGACTGAGATGTTGTAACGATGTTGTTTAAAGAGAGTGTGTGAAGATTTAGGCCCTGTCCACATGCACACAGATATTTTTTAAAAATATAGTTTTTACCGTTCCGTTCTTGTAAACGCTCTTCACAAAAACCATTTTAAAAACGCTCCCATGAGCGCATCAGCACAATGACAGTACGTCGTAAACTGTTATATCAAAAGCCTCAAGAATAACGTTAAGAGCTGCGTATTGATCGTCAGAGAAAGCAAGATGCGGAAAAACACCAGCAGTCAAAAGTTCTAAAAGGAAAAAAGACAAACATGAGGGTTCATACGTGGACTGACGATGAGGTGGAACTGCTGCTTCAAGTTTCAACTTGAATGCAAATTGTTCTCCCGCCTCTTATCCAAAATCTCTGTTCATAGTGTGGTTTGTAGCACCGGATTCAGCAGTGGATTCAGATCGACTATATTTGGAGTAAAGAGGTCATCGTGTGTGTTTTAATCGTGTCTGGGCTTCCCGTTTAATATCCCGGTCCTGTTCGTGTGTGAAACACACAATTTCCGTCATTGTGTTACTGTGATTCACTGCACTGACATCAGCTGCTGCAGGGTTTTCAGGAATAACAACTCCAGCACACATCCCTAATCGATATCATGCTGATGAGGGGTTTGGAGCTCGATGATGTCATCCTGGTGTTGTCCATCACGGTACATGATGAGAAATGCAGAGTCGATAGAGAGCCTCAAAGCATGATGGGAAATTACAGCAGTGCTGTTTTTTTTATACTTACATATGGGATGACATTTATGATGCCTGGTACTTGTTAGGCCTAAATACTGGAGATACTGTAATGAGGATTGACTTTATACAAATCACACACACACACACACACACACACACACACACACACACACACACACACACATTATTGTTCTTTATTCTTAGCTTAATCTAAATTACCTTGATGTTTTCAATTTTCATTAATAATAATAACAATAATAATAATATAATAATAATAATAATAATAATAATAGTTAAATGATTTTTGTAAACTTGCACTAAAATACTCCTTTTATTCTTGTCTTTAAACGTTTTCTTATGTTTGCACCTGTATGTGGAGAAAAATAACATTAACCAAAAAAATATCATGTAATTGTTTATTTATTTATTTATTTATTATTTTTTTAAAATAATACATTCAAATGACAGTGACCAGAGATCTTGCCAGATATTGTCGTTATGTCTGATTATCCTGTTCCACTCCAAATTTAACACATGCGAATGTCAAGAAATAAAAACTTCAGCAAAAAAACATTGCTTAAGAGATTATTTTTCTGTAAACTTGCATTAAAATATAATCACTTTTTTTTTTTCCCCCCCCTAGCCTTTAGGTGTATTCTTACTTTAGCGTGCATAAGTACTGAAAAATAGCGATATTAACCAATTTTTGCACAATCCATGCAAATTACAGTGACATATTACATGAAGAATGATGAATGACAGTGAAATATTACGTACATAACATGATCTACGCGTAATGTCACACGCTGTGTTTATGTAAGCAGTTCGGAAATTAACGTTCATTTTAACCCTGCCCTTATGTACTGTTTGCTGGGACTTTGGTTGACCTGGTGGCTGATGGAAACACTCCAGTTCTCTGGTGCCACAAGTTCCAATACTTTGTTCAATCGAAAAATGACCGGTTGATTTATTTATGTATCTAACAAGCCAAATAGTGAAAATCCCCCAGCACCCAAATCTGCGATATAAATGTTTCTCCACTTCTTCCAGATTTACAGTCACTCCTCAAAGCACTGTGGATTAATTGAAGGTGTGGCCTGAACTCGGAAAAATACAATTAAATATCGATCAGAAGAACCAGTGGTCGGAGTTAATGTCTCTCCTGAGGAACCTTATGAAGCCTTTATGTGAACTGTTAACCGGAGCTTCTGCTGAGGAAGCGAGAAACGGTGTGTGATGGCTACATCACTACAACACTGTCAATATCCCATTAGACTGTGCTTTGCTGACAACACTCACATGTTCTTAATAGCTGTAGAAGATCCTCGCTTGTGCTTGATCGTGTAGTGGGATTACTGCTACGTGAGATAAAAGTGTAGCAGTATAGCGGACATTTTGGGGTTTAAAAGCCGTGTAGCGTCCCGATGTTTACATGGGGAAAGTTCCCTTTACACGGCTGCTTAAATTAATTTTCTGGAGTGACCCATTCAGATTAAACATTACCTGCTTGTAGTTCATGCCAGGTTTACACAAATCAGGGATAGAAAATGTGCATTGAAGAAGGAAATAGTGTTTTTAATTTAATACGATGTAAGAGAAAAGCAAGAGACGTTTTAAAAATGGAACAACAAAAAAGACTAATATGATTATTTAGGGATCTGGATTTCTTTAAAGCTGCTTTTTGACAATGTCCATTGTTAAAAGTGCTATATACATAAAATTGAACTGAAATGTGAACGAGAAGATGGCGAGCATTAAAATAAATCTAACTGGAGTCTACGTAGTATATCGCCAATATACACATGAATAGTCCTAGTTGATCACATTAATTACTGCAAATTGTGTTTAATTTAACAAAATGGCTTCCACACTCTTTATTCAACAGCTTGTAAAATAGCACTTGATCCAGCAAATCTTTTTTTTTTTTTTTATATGGTGTGCTGACAGCTAATTGTAACTTAATGTAGCCATGAGATGGTAAATTACACTTTATTACACTGTCCAGGCTTGATAACTTAAATGGCATTCCTTAGTTTTTTTATTATATCAAAAAACATAAACTTCCATGTTACTTATTGTGGTTACATCGAACTGTCAGACAGTGGCTTAATCCTGCTCCTCACTCGAGCCGACATCACGCAAGAAAACTAAGACTCTTTACTAAGACTCCGCCCCACGTGTGTAACTCTCACATAACTTTCTGAATACTGATGTACACAATTTCAGTATTAAATCCTCACTACACACGCTTAACTCTGAATACAACCCTAAGAGCAAATAAACTGCTGAGTAAACTAATAAAATCTTACAATTTACTATAGAAATAATATAATGATGCGTCAGATTAAGATGAATGCAGGAGTAAACATATTCAAGTTTAGCCAAATTACCAATGAGACAATAGAACAGTTACTGTCAATCAGAGAGCAGAGCGTTCAAACTCGACTGAAATTAGCGCCATGTTTCCTCTTCCCGACGTCGGAGTATCCATAGTTGCGTCATGTTGTTATGGCAACTGCCAGGGTATGATGTAATGGTGGGCAACACTTAACCCTGACCAGTTATAGCTTATGTTCTGCTTTATCCTTCTTGATTCAGTGTGCGAGAGAGAGTGTGTGTGCTAAAGCTGATTGAGGTAATAGAAGGACCAGAGAAAAGTGGGGACATTGTGAGCTCTGTGTACGCACACTTCTGCTGTGTAACAGTCACGAGTCTAAAAAACTTCAAATCTCAACATTTTTTCTGTTGTGTCCCATAACAGCGTAACGTTTAACAACTGTAACGTTTATAATACAGTCCCTGATCTTCTTTTTTTTCTCAGTGATTATTAATTTTAGCAATCCTGATGGAAATGGAGCCCCAGAAGCCCCATTTCATTTGCGGGGACCCTCCTGTTGGCAGGTGTGTGTCCACAGGTGTTTCTTTGGAGAATTTAAACTATACTCTGTAAAAAAAAAAATTCATTATATTTCTAACAGAACACAAGGCTTGTATTTAAATAGCATTTAAACTTAAAAATTGCATATATATAATTGACATTTACATGCTAATATACAAATCAGGGATTCATCGATACCATACTTTTGAGACAGAGTATTTCTGGTACTCGTCAATATTGATATTGACGCTGATACTCATACGTCATGGAACATCTGGTTTAGATCTGTTTCCCCGGTTCAAACAGTGGCCGTGAAAAGCACATACGTCTGTGTGTGTTCATACACTTAGTTTGTTATTATGAGTTGATTTGAAATGAAGTGCATTAGCTAGCTACATTAGTTAGCTTGGATCGAGTAGTGTTGCAGTGGAGAACGAGGGGTTTTGTTTCAGTTCAGAAAAACGCTACTGTACAGCTATAAGTAAAGTACGTTTTTGTTTTCATTGCATTGGAATCCAGCGCTGTAAATGACTGATAGTGGCTGATTGCCAAGAACATCATACCGCGTAAGAACTGTTATTTTCACTCACCTAGTGTTATTTTTTTTCTGAACTAGCCAGTGTTTACTGCTAGAGATGAACTCCTAATGTTGAGTTTTATATTTAAGTATTATTTAAAAAAAATTAAAAAAAAAAAAAATCCAGTTACTTGTATTGTAGGAAGATACTGCAGATATAATCTTGGTCAGGGACTTGGTGGATCCGGAGTCTATCCTGGGAGCACCGGGTGTGAGGCGGAAGTACATCCTGGCATTCACATCTAGGGACAATTTAGCATAGGCAGTCCACCTTCTGTCATGTTTTTGGGAGGAGGAAGAAACCGGAGAACCCGGAGGAAACCCACACGGACACAGGGAGAACATATAAAACTCATATAGAACTGGGAATTGTGAGGTGGCAGCTACCTATTATGCCACTGTGCCACCCAATAAACAGTATTTTACACATGTACAATTTAAACATGCATAATCTTTGATATCAAATGGCTTCATCCAGGTGTGTAAGTAGGTGTTATGGAATTTTACCAGTGGCAATAACTAGTGCCTCATGTTGGGGCAGAATATACACTTATGGTTTTTCTCTTGCCTTTTCCCCTCAGGTGTACCCACACCAAGTCCGGAGATCCTGCGTCACACACTCAACATGCTGGTTCGAGAGCGGAAGATCTACCCCACACCTGAGGGCTACTTCATCGTCACACCTCAAACTTACTTCATCACTCCTTCCCTCATTCGCACCAACAGCAAATGGTACCACCTGGACGATCGGCAGCAACAACAACAACAACAACAACAACAGCAGCAGCAGCAACAACAGCAACAACAACAACAACAACAACAACAGCAACAACAACAGCAGCAACAGCAACAGCAGCAACAGCAGTGTACATCACCACAGTCTGGCACAATCACCCCTTCCACATCGGGCTGTGTGCGTGAAAGACTAAACCACAAAAACCACTGCGATTCTTACAACTCCTACCGTGACGAGGTGCCTAGCAATCACACCACACTTCAAAGGAAGTCACCGAAAGAACCTAAAGGAGATCCTCCCTCATACCCACAGCCCCCACCTCCTCCGGCAACCATGCAACACCCATCAGATCCAGACAAGAGCAGGACCAATCCTTCCTTTACATATAAGACGGACACTTTGACCAAGAAAAAGGAAGGGAGTACTGGGGGCAGCAGCGAAAGGCAATCAAAAAAGTTTGGGTTGAAGCTTTTCCGCCTGAGCTTCAGGAAAGACAAAACAAAGCAGCTGGCAACCTTTTCTGCACAGTTCCCACCAGAGGAATGGCCTCTGAGGGATGAGGACACACCATCTTCTGTTTCCATCCCCCGTGAGGTGGAGATTGAGATTATCCGGCGCATCAATCCAGACTTGACGGTGGAAAACGTGGCACGCCATACAGCAGTGATGAAGCGTCTAGAGGAGGAACGTGCCCAGCGCTGTAAGGCGAATTCATCCGCTCAGCACAGTGCCCGAAGCCGTCGCAGCCGAGGGCACCGTCGTGTCCCACATGGAAAATCACGCTCTCACAGTAAGACTCGTGCCTCTCGCGGAGATCCATCAGAGGGCTCCAATCTTGACCTGGCAGCAGTTGGATTGGATAGGGATTACAGATTCTTTAGTCAGTCACTGGTGCGCTCGCCCAGGGAGGGGATGTATACAGTAGAGCGTAGGAGTGGTGCTGCCTACCTCGTCCACAGCAACCCTAACATTGCTGAATCCTATTTCCCAGTTACCCCTGAATGGGATGTATCAGGGGAGCTAGCAAAGAGGCGGACAGAAATGCCATTCCCAGAGCCTTCACGTGGGACTTCCCATTCCAGAGTGCATCGGAGTCACAGCCACACACAGGACCGCAAATCTCGGAATGAACGGACGGATAAAGCCAAGGAAAGATCGCGATCCATGGACAACTCCAAAGGTCCACTGGGAGGTGGAAGCTCCCTGTTAGGCCCTCCTGAAGACTATGATCGCAGTCCGGACCACCGAAGCCGCTACTACACCGATGATGGGACGCTAAGGGCCTCATCACAAAAATCGTCCCACTATTCACGCATTATGTTTTCGGCTGCTAAGTTCAGCTCCGAGATATCTGTTCCTGATATGGGCAAGATGAGCCTGGACACTCCTTTGGAGCGAAACAAGAGCAGGGACAGCCTGCCAGCCTACAGCGACATGAAGGCCCTGTCACCCAAGCCTCTGGCAGATGACTACTTCCAGTGCAATACGTCGAATGAAACAATCCTAACAGCCCCGTTACCACTGGGCAAATCTGACCATGACACTTTAACGCCATCAGACGGAATCTGCAAGGGATCGCCGGCTGATCGGCAGACGCCGCACCTCACTTCCCCTCATCCCATGGAGTACAAAGAGGATGCGTCCACCTCCAAGGGACACAACGGTTCTGGTAAACCCACGCCAAGCCAGACTCCGGAGCCCAATTCTAGTGGACGTTTAATACAGCATCAGCAACACAATGCTGACCCTGGGGGAGGAGGTGGAGGTGGCAGTGGTGTGATGGTGGATAAGAGGAAAGAGATTTTCAGCAAGGACACTTTGTTCAAACCGCCACACAGCATCTTGACAATGAGCTATGTTGACACTGGCTACTCCAAGTCAGGCACGTTGCGAAAGACGCCGCACATGAAATCATCTGAGGTGCTTGATACTCTAGAACCCCAGCCTCCACCTAATTCTGGCCCTTCATCTGCATCCGCCCCAGCACCTACAGGTCCGGAACAGGGAATCCCGTCTACATCAGAGGCCGCCTTTGACTACTACAACGTGTCAGATGACGATGACGAGGAGGTGGAGGAAGCCTCTCATAAAGAGACGGCTCCACCAGAGGGAAAGGTTAGGACCGGGGGAGGAGAGAGTGGCGGTGGGGGTGGAGTCAGTGTTGGGGGTGGGGTTGGGGGTGGGACTATGCAGTGGCTGCTTGAACGAGAGAAGGAGCGCGATCTACAGAGGAAGTTTGAGAATAACCTGACTCTGCTGAGCCCCAAGGAGAACGAGAACACCAACAGCCAGAAGTCTGCACACTCAGCACGCCTGGACAGTATGGACAGCAGCAGTGTGACCGTAGACAGTGGATTCAACTCTCCACGGTAAGTCTTAGGGTTTCAATCATCTATGATATTTTGGAGCTACAAGTAGTAACTGAAGGTGACTTGCCATGTGTAACCTTACCGTTCATACATAGGATGTAGGACCTATTGGAGCCTCTCAGATGGGTGGCGAATTATAGAGGATTATTTTTGTGTTGCTTGTTTTTGAACTCACCTATGTCAGCGTCCTACCTTGATTCAAAAGATTTTATCAGCCCATCATTTAAATGTCCACATGCAGTCCTTTGGGAAGTGGATTTTTCAGTTGAAGAGAACTTGGTAGGAAGCACACATTTTTGTTTGTGGAACCTACTTCCATTTAGCTAGGTACAGATAACTAGCTGTTGTGCTAAGTGACTTACTAGCAAATGTACCACTTAGCTAACATCTGTATTAGGTAGCTAGCTTGTCCATTAGACACTGAACTAACAGCTTCAGCTGTCATGAAATAATAAAACCCAATTTGAAGGTATCAGATTAAAATGGTATATTTTGGAAGTGTTACATATTGTTATTCTTGTTTTTATTTATCAACAACATCATCCACTGATTTTGCTGTTTACAAAAAAGAAATCATATCAGTGCAGTGTATCCTGGGTAATGTCTGCTCTTTTGGGGGTTCAAAGGGGTTATCTTATAAACATCCCTATCATGTGGACAGTGATTGTCCTGTAGAAATCGAGAAGTGAAGTCAACAAGGGCTTGTTTAAAATACCACATGGTGGTAGATACTACTACTAGTGTTGAATGATGGACACATAAACAGAGTTTTCGAATAATGTAATCGCTTTACTGGAGAACTGTATAGCAGCTTATGCTTGTCACGTGTGACTTCTGTTAACCATAAGGTCCGTATACATCCGGGCTACTACGGACGTCATAACTACTTATACTCTTTAGGTACAAATGCGTTTGGAATATAACAAAGATCATTAAACCAATGTTCTTCAACTAGCAAGTCATATTAGCTAATTAGCCAGCTATGAGTTTATCAGCCATAGAATTGTTTTCACAGTTCAAAATAGAAATAATGGTGAGCTATAATGGCATGCTAAACACTACCTTCTATGGAAATAATTTAGTGTGCCATAATTAGGAAAACTTTGTTTAGCTAGCCGAGACAAGGTTAATTAGTTTTTTTGTAATGTGTGGTTTAGCCTCTCTGTGACAGGCTTATTTAATGACACCATTATGCCTCTACTTTTCAGAATAAAACACAAATTTATGAAAGTACAAAGCCATTCGCACATAATGTTGTCTGCTTTAGAAATCCGCTAACCACTAACATTGCTACTTTTTGTTTTTCTGGATCAGATGCTAAAATGTTTCTCTCTGTCTCTCTCTCTCTCTCTCTCTCTCTCTCTCTCTCTCTCTCTCTCTCTCCATCTCTTTCATGTCTCTTTCTTTCTAAATTCTCTTAATTTAATAAGCATGATTTAAAAAAGTGATCGTTCATGGCGCTGAAACAGCTATGACAGGAAAGGAATGAGATTTTTTCAGGTCACCCTTTAATGACTTTGTCTTTGATTGTCTTTGACCTCATCTTGCCAAGTCAGCAGGGCTCGAGTCATAACTGCTTATAACAGGATTATGTCATAAAATAAGTAACTATAATCCATTACAGCTCCAAAAAAAGAGAAATAGACAGTAATCAGATTACGGATACTTTGAAAAAAATAAGGTGATTATTTGAGGGATTACTTTCAAATAGAGAAATTTATTAATAGTGTAGTAAATCCCTGTGTGATGGAGACGCACCTCTTGAAAGTGATGTTGTGCTTTATGATCAACTGCGTTATTTAATTTTCCAAAGGCATTGCAGCACTAAGGTCATTAAATGATAGAGCGAGCATCACATTGAACTCTCTCTCTCTCTCTTTCAGTTAACTTTACAATACCTTTGGGAAACTGTGCTTAGAGCAGCTCCTATTATACAACCCCAGTTCCAAAAAAAGTTGGGACGCTGTGTAAAATGTAAATAAAAACAGAATGCAATGATTTGCAAATCTCATAAACCCATATTTTATTCACAATAGAACATAGAAAACATATCAAATGTTTAAACTGAGGAAATGTACCATTTTAAGGGGGAAAAAGAGTAATTTTGAATTTGATGGCAGCAACACGTCTCAGAAAAGTTGGGACAGGGCCATGTTTACCCCTGTGTAGCATCCCCTCTTCTTTTAACAACAGTCTGTATACGTCTGGGAACTGAGGAGACCAGTTGCTGGAGTTTTGGGAGATGAATGCTGTCCCATTCGTGTCTGATACAGGATTCTAGCTGCTCAACAGTCCTGGATCTTCTTTGTCGTATTTATCGTTTCATGATGCACCAAATGTTTTCAATTGGTGAAAGGTCTGGACCGCAGGCAGGCCAGTTCAGCACCCGGACTCTTCTACTACGAAGCCATGCTGTTGTAATAGATGCAGTATGTGGTTTAGCATTGTCTTGCTGAAATATGCAAGGCCTTCCCTGAAAAAGACATCATCTGGATGGAAGCAGATGTTGCTCTGAAACCTGTATACACCTTTCAGCATTGATGAGGCCTTTCCAGATGTGCAAGCTGCCCATTCCATAGGCACTAATGCACCCCCATACCATCAGAGATGCAGGCTTTTGAACTGAGCGCTGATAAAAAGCCAGATGGTCCCTCTCCTCTTTAGTTCTCTTTAGATTAGAGGACACGGCGTCCATGGTTTCCAAAAAGAATTTCAAATTTCGATTCGTCTGACCACAGAACAGTTTTCCACTTTGCCTCAGTCCATTTTAAATGAGCTTTGGCCCAGAGAAGACGGCGATGTTTCTGGATCATCTTCACATATGGCTTCTTCTTTGCGTGATAGAGCTTTAACCTGCATTTGTGGATGTCACGGCGAACTGTGTTCACAGACAATGAGTTCTGGAGGTGTTTCTGAGCCCATGCAGTGATTTCCATTACAGAATCAGGCCTGTTTTTAATGCAGTGCCGCCTGAGGGCCCGAAGATCATGGGCATGCCATATTGATTTTCTCCCTTGTCCCTTGCGCACAGAGATTTCTCCTGATTCTCAGAATCTTTTGATGATATTATGTACTGTAGATGATGAGATATTCAAAGTCTTCACAATTTTATGTTGAGGAACATTATTCTGAAATTGTTACACAATTTGTAGATGCAGTTTCTCGCAAATTGGTGAACCTCTGCCCATCTTTACTTCTGAGAGACTCTGCCTCTCTAAGATACTCTTTTTATACCCAATCATGTTACTGACCTGTTGCCAATTAACCTAATTAGTTGCAAAATGTTCCTCCAGCTGTTTCTTTTTAGTAACACTCACTTTTCCAGCCTTGTGTTGACCCCGTCCCAACTTTTTAAAGACGTGTTACGGCCATCAAATTCAAAATTACTTTATTTTTTCCTTAAAATGTTACATTTCCTCAGTTTAAACATTTGATATGTTTCTATGTTCTATTGTGAATAAAATATGGGTTTATGAGATTTGCAAATCATTGCATTCTGTTTTTATTTACATTTTACACAGCGTCCCAACTCTTTTGGAATTGGGGTTGTATAATGTTCTTCATGGTATTGTTAATCTAGAATACAGAAAAAAAAATACATGAAACCTTACGCTAGTTATAACTGGTTCATTAGTGAAAGGGGCGGGGCATGCAGGTTTGAGTACGTTTCTACTTTGCATATTCATTGAATTTTATTATGCGTATGATTATGATTATTATGCAGTGTGGTAAAAATGTTGTGTGTGAATTATTTGGATTTAAAAATGTGTTTTCTCTACATAATAACTGCCCAACGTGAAACTTTGCTCGCTTCATATAATGAAACGTTACTTCATATAACAAAAATTTGCTTGCCTGACATACACACACCGTCCACTTTATTAGGAACACTTGTACACCTGTATATTCATGCAGTTATCCAATGAATAACTTCATGTGGCAGCAGCACAATGCAAATAGTTCAAGAGCTTCTGTTAATGTTCACATTACATTGAGTATTTCAGAAACTGCTGACCTCCTGGGATTTTCACACACAACAGTCTCTACACAGAATGGTGCAAAAAACAAAAAAAAACATCCTTTGAGAACTGCAGGCTGAAACACCTTGTTGATGAGAGAGATCAGAGGAGAATGACCAGACTGGTCTGAGCTGACAGGAAGTCCATAGTAAATCAAATAATCACTCTTTACAACCGTGGTGAGCAGAAAAGCATCTCAGCATACACAACACATCAAACCTTGAGGTGGATGGGCTACAACAGCAGAAGACCACATCAGGTTTGACTCCTGTCAGTCAAGAGCAGCAATATGAGGCTATCATGGGCATAGACTCACCCAAACTGGACAGATGAAAACTGGAAAAAGACCAGTTTGGGTGACTATGTGACCATGATAGCCTCAGATTCCTGTTCTTGACTGACAGGAGTCAAACCTGACGTGGTCTTCTGCTGTTGTAGACCATCCACCTTGTAAAGAGTGATTATATGAGTTCTATATCCTTATATCCCTATATCCTATATCCTTCCTGGCAGCTCGAACCAATCTGGCCATTTTTCCTCTGACCTTCTCTCTTATCAACAGTGCGTGTCCACCTACAGAACTCTCGCTCATGCAATGTTTTTTGTTTTTTTGCACCATTCGGTGTAAATTCTAGAGACTATTGTGTGTGAAAATTCCAGGAGATCAGCGGTTTCTGAAATACTCAAACCAGCCCATCCGGTACCAACAACCATGCCACGGCTAAAGTCACAGAGATCACACTTTTTCCATATTCTGATGTTTGATGTGAACATTAACTGAAACTCTTGACCTGTATCTGCGTGATTTTATGCGCTGTGCTGCTGCAACATGATTGGCTGATTGGATAACCGCATAAACGTGCAGGTGTACAGGTGTTCCTAATGAAGTGGACAGTGAGTGTAAAGCTTTGTTCGCTCGATATAAGGAAATTTTGTTTGCTTGACATAACTGAACTTTGTTTTCTCAACTTAACAAAACTTTGATGAACAATAACAATAAGAACAAAACCGACGCGACAAATCTTCAGTTGACGAAACAAAATTCTCCGACGTAATAAAACGACTTTCCTTGACAGTGAGACGAAACCTTTTTCTCATAGCTTTTGTTGAAAATGAGCACTTGTATGCAGATGTTTACAGATCTTCACTCCTTCTGTTCACTCCTGTGTACATCTTTTCCTCTCCTCTCTCCCTCTCATCTCGTCCCCTCTTCCATCCAGTCCCTCTCTCCATTTTCTCTCCTTACCCTTCCTTCTTTTCTCAAGTGACATCAAATCTTTCATTTTCTTCTCTCCTTTCCTCTCAATCCTTTTTCATCTTTCAATCTTCATCCGGTCATTTCTTCTTGTCTCTTTCTCTTCCTGTGTCCTCATCCTATCTTCACTCTTCTATAACTTCTTCTCTTCTCTCCTCTACACTCTCTTTTCCCAATTTTTTTCTTTCCTCTAACAGTGTCTCCTTTTCTTCACTCTTCTCTTTCCCCCCCCTCTCCTGTTTTCCTCTCCTCTCGTGTCCTGTCCTCCACTTTTATTTTGTCCTCTTCTGATTTCCCTCTTCGACTTCTTTTCGCATGGCCTCAACTCTTTTTTTCTCTCATCTCTTCCTCTCATTTCTTCTCTCATTTTCGTTTATTCTCTTCATTTTTGTCTGATCTCCGTCTCATTTCCTCTCGTCTCATCTCCATTTTTCTGATCCGCTTTTACCTTCTCTTGTCTTGTTTTCCCGTCTTTTTTCTTTCCTCATCTACACTCTTCTTCCTTCGTTTCTCCTTTCTGATTTCTCATCTTTCATCTACTCCTCTATTCCATCAGTTTCTTTCCCTGCAATCCTTTCTTTTCTTCACTATTCGTTTCTCCTCTCCTTTCTCTGACCTCGTCTCCATTTTTTTCTGATCCGCTTTTACCGCCTTTTGTTTCTTGCCTTGTTTTACCTTCTCCTGTCGTCCTTCCTGTCCTCTTTTCTCCTTCCAGTGTTCTTCTTTTCTTTTCTCTTGTCCTCTCTGTGTTGTCATTTCTTTTCTTTTTTTCTCATCTTCTCATCAGCCCCTTCCTCTTAATCAACATCTCATCTTTGCCGTCCCCCTCATCTCCATTTTCCTCTCCTCTTCTTTCCGTCCTGTCGTTAATATTTCTGATTCTCCTCCTCTCTTCTTCCCTTAGGACGCGGGAAAGTTTGGCGTCTAACACCTCGAGTATCGTGGAGAGTAACCGGCGGCAGAATCCGGCGCTGAGTCCGGGTCACATGGGCAGCTCCCTGATCGGCGCTCCGTTCTCCTTCCGCTCCGTGGCCGAGGCTCCCAGCACGCAGGCCGAGAAACTGCAGAAACCCAACAACTGCCTCGCCTCCATCACCAGCGTCTGACCCGACTCGAGGAGAAACACGCAAAAAACACGTAAACGCTCGGGCCGAGAATAAACACAAAACAAAAAACAGGAAAAAATAAAACAAACACTCGGGCCGTGACAAGCACCTCAAACCTCCACGGGGACTGTTAAACCCAACAGGTATGGCTTCCACTGACTGTTCTACAGCATCGCAACAAATCACTGCAAAAAAGAAGAAGAAAAAGAAAAGAAAAGAAGGAGAAAAAAATAGTCAAAATGGAAATGAATCATGATTTATCTCAATCAGGAAATTCTCCAGTTATTTTCATAACCCGGGATAGTCTTGAAGTATCTGGTCATGTTTTTTGTTTTTTTGTTTTTTTCAGTAATAATTGTTGTTTTGTTTTGTTTTTTTTCATCCTGCTGATGGATTGCACTCTGACACGAGGATCCCGACAGTTTTAAAGAGATCAAAAATCGAAATGTCACACGGAAGAAAGCCGGTATGAGATCTCAGCATTAAATTTCACGATTCATAATGTTGTATGATAAAATAAACCAGAGAAATAAAGTCATTCTTCATGACGGCGTTAGCTCTGTTGATAAAGTAATAAGAACTGGAGTCATACTTTTCATATTGCTTATTAAAAAAAATAAATAAATAAATAGTACTTAGATTGACTTACTATAAAAGAAAACAAACTTATTCTGAAATTAAAGGATTCATTTTAGGGTTTAAAAAAAAAAAAAAAACACGAGGACTGTTGACTTTTTTTTGGTTGTTTTTTTGTTTTGTTTTTTTGTTTTTGTTCCTTTTTCAGTTGAAATCCCAGACGAGGCAAAGTGTGTAACGTGTGTGACTGTACATCACTTAACGAATTTACCTGTTTCATTAAAGTTTCTATCTGACATTTAATCTCAGGTCATGAAGAGTTACTCTATTACGGGGAGAAAAAAATACATTGGAGTCGTGTGTGTGCTCAGGAGCCGGTTCTCCATTCCTTATTTACTGAGACATTTCTTTACAAGCTCACATGCTTTTTAATTTCAGCTCCGTGTTATGAAATGGTGAATCAGATTCCTGCACTTATGATGTCCGTTGTGTTTTTTTGAAGCTGTGTGTGTGTGTGTGTGTGTGTGTGTGAGAGAGAGGGGAAAAAGCAGGTGTCAAAGGGCCGGAAAGTCGGCTTCATGTCCTAAAAAGATTGGATTCCTCGATTACGGGACGCAGAGACTTCACCCTGTCACTGCTGTAATAGGATTTTGATTTATTTTCACTTTTTGTTTGACTTGAATGCAGTCCACAGAGCTCCTTCGCTCTCTGTGTCGATCATGTTTTTGCACTAGAGGTCACTTTTTGTCTCATGGGAAACCTGAAGCTTAAAGCTATAGTGTTAAGACGATGAATAATACTGCTCCCCTTAAATACAACACTGAATTAATATTCATTAATATCTATTGATAGTATTAACTTTCAAGAAAAAGATAAACCCCCCCAAAAAACAGTCTGTATTCCCCGGGAGTGTAGACCCCGAACTAGCTGATCGGGTGTGGGCGTTTCCCGAACGCATTTCGTAACCATGACAACAGCCGTGACAGATCACATCCTCTGTTTAACTTTGAGAACATACGGTATCCTTTTTTTTTTTTTTTTTTTTTTTTTTACACCATCCACACTTTCGATGCTATTTATAGGAGAGAAGGAAAAAAAAAAACGCTACGTGATTTACTTGTTTTCGTTTATACTGCAATTGGTTCTAAACCAACATCACATCCTGAGGGTTTCATTCCTCTGACACAACAGCGAATTCTCTATTTTTATTTATTATTTGATAAACGACACGTCAGACTTTTTAATCTGTTTATAGTTACGCTTAATGTGTAATGTTACGTAAACAAGTTAGCTCCTGTTCTCACTTACGTTATAGCAGCTATAAACCTCATTCCATCACCAGCCTGTCTCTATTATCTCTCTTGAAGTCAATAAGTTAATTAAAAAACAACAACAACAACAACAACAACAAAGCACTGAAACTGGAGGCTCCGTCTGTAAATAAATAAAAATAAAATAAACATCTCCTCAGAGAAAACTATTTATCCTTTTTTTTTCCTCTCGTGTTGTAATTACATCATAATTCAATAGCGTAATTGTGGGAGGGACGGATTTATCCTCTCCCCCGTCAATCAAAACGACGGCGGCCAATCGCAAACGTCTGTTAGCTCATGTGTACAGAATAATGCAGTTAGCGCTTTGGGTTTTAAGACGCCTCATGAGCAGAAATGAACCCTTTCATGCACATGCGCTTATTGACAATCAATTTAAGAACGATTCCTCCTTTAGATTATTTGCCGTTATAGATGCAGTTTATGTTTAAAAACAAAAGTCTGCACGTCTATTATTTAAAGCAGACTTTTTAATCCAATTTACTTGTATTTAAAATACTTTAAATTGAAGATAGACTGTTTTAGCTGCATAATCAGCTGCATCATATGTCAAGAATTTTGCTATAATTTGTTATACAAATGATCATTTCTATATTTTGGCCACGAACCTTAAATATTTTAGACCTGAATGTTAACAGGCTTTACTTATAAACACACTGAATGTTGTTGTTGTTGTTGTTGTTGTTGTTGTTGCTTTTAAATTTCAGGCATAATGTTTTGCTATTCCTACAATACATTTTTTTTTAAAAGTGTTTAAAGTCAAAATTCATATAACACGCAATTTAATTACTAACACACAAATAAAGTAAAGACGATAAATAAATAAATAATATAAATAAATTATTTTAAAATAAATTATGCATGAAAGGGTTACGCATGTCAGCGTTAAGAATATCATGTAATAAAAACAGGAAGTGATCCGTCCTTGTTGATGTTGTTGTTGTTGTTGTGTTTACAGTGTGTGTTAGGTAACGCCCACATCTGATTACATAATGGTTGATTCTCAAACCAGTGACTTGTTAAAAAAAAGTGATAACGGCTTTGTGTCAGTGGGAAAACAGCATTTGTAGGACTCGGGTCTGAATCTTAAAGCTGATGATTTGATTTCTAGCCTTTATGAATTTATTAAATCTCTGATTAAAGACTTAAATCTTTATGTCTGTGGGAGTCAAGTGTCCAAATCACCAGAAGAAATATGCTCCTTATGTTTGATCGTTTATCAGCAGCTGCTCTCCAACCAGACTCTGAAGACCTTAACCGTGACGACACGCTCCCTGTTTCCACACACACACACACACACACACACACACACACACACACACACACACACACACACACACATGTACATGTACATACCCAGCTACCTCCTCCACCATTGTGTAAAGCAGGACAGCAGAGCGTCGGCAGATTGTGAAAGTTTCACTGCAGCGACGGACGTCGAAACTCAGACAAATCGACAACAATCAGTAATAAGTGCTGAATTTTTTAAACAATTTAATTCCATTTTTGACAGAAGTGTCTTCTGCTTATTTTCTACACCACCCTACAAAATGCTGGGACTTTAATCCTCTTTCTTTCTTTCTTTCTTCTTCTTGCAGCAATCTTCTGTTTTCTTCTTCTTCTATTATTATTATTATTATTATTATTATTATTATTATTATTATTATTATTATTATTAGCATCCAGTTCATAATTTTCATCACTAAAAAGTATCTAGATGGAGAAAACATTAAGTAAACACCTTCTTCTTCTTCTTCTTCTTCTTCTTCTTCTTCTTCTTCTTCTTTTTCTTCTGACAGAAGCATGTGAAAGCACAAAATAACCTAAATATAATTTGATCAACTATTAATATAATATCTCTCTCTCTCTCTCTCTCTCTCTCCCTCTCTCTCTCTCTCTCTCTCTCTCTCTCTCTCTCTTTTTTTTAAGATTAACAAGTGTTTTGGCAATACTGACTATAATATTTAAAACCCGATTCATATTTAATATCTGATAACTCAGACAAAACGTGTCCGTAATAATTAAGGCTACAATCTGCATTTCTTTTTTTCTACTTTTATTTATTTATTTATTTATTTTAATTTATTATTTTTTTTTTTTGGGGGGGGAGGTTCATATTTATACATATTTTTTCCCCGACGGCCCGTGTAAACTCATTTCTTGTTAATAAAATTTGGTGCATTAATGCAGTTTTGTTTTTTCAGCTAACTAAAGCAAAAGGTACTGTGCAAAAGTCTAGGCACCCTGTTGTTTAATATATATATATATATATGAGAAAATTTTCTATTTGTCCAAGCATTCATTCATTTACCCCCCCCCCCAAAAAAAAGAGAGAAAAGTTTTATGTATATTAGGCTTGTGTGATATAATGATGAAATCGTCCCCACAGGATATCACACTGCCACGATATCCAGTGACGTTTTTTGTTTTTGGAGTTCCACAGTTCCAGCTAGTTCTAGTTATCGCTTTAAAAAATGCATCAAAAGAGCAGACTTTTTTTTTCTCTCCAACAAAACGAGAGACGAGCCAATCGACGTGTGTCTCTAGAATGATTGACAGTTGCCTAGGTGTTTTGAATTCTCTGATATTAACTGACATTAACTGTAAGCCCCGACCCCGACCCCTTTCCCAGCACCTCACTGACTGTCACAGTAAATAAATGTTTCGAGTTCATTAATGTGAAACAAAATCTATCAGTATATGTTCGACTTAACTAATATTAGAGAAGTATATGTTTAATATCGGTTAAATATATTTATTATGGACGCCACCGAAAACATCCACCGAAAACGGTCAAAAACAGCACTTTCAGCTGTGAGGCTGAAAGGATGAAAATTTTCTACTTAAAAAAAAAATGAAACAGGTGTAAATTGGAGTGTCAAATCTAACACTTTACAGCGCTCAGACACATTCAAATACTTTGAGCAGCAGATCAGCAGTGAAAATGTCGGCCATGTGGACAATAGAACTGCTTTGTAGACGGATTATATTGAAAATCTACTGTGTTAATGTTTTTTTTGTTTGTTTGTTTTTTACTGCTTACTGCGCATTACTGCAGAATCACCTTAAAAAACCGCCAACCTGCTGAGTTTTTGCAATTGCCACTGCCAGCCAGCAGTTCCCGACTACCGATTCACAAGCAGGGAAAAATCAGTATCGCACATGCCTAATGTGTAAAGTGTGTAGTAACATATTAAGTAACGGAGCACTTCTCAGATAAAACATTAACGGAGGTTGTTCTGAATGCAGAAACAGAAGCAAAGTGAGAGCTAAAGTTTGGAGAAGAGCTGTAACAGGTTCTTTATAAAACCGTACGACAAGTGAGCCTAAAGGTATTGATACAGTATTAAAGGTAAACATTGACAACAAATATTGATTTGCTTTAAAGGATTTCTTTACACGGGCCCAGACTTTTTCATGTGGAAATGATGTACACATTCACGGTCTTCCTCTTTATTTTTCAGTGTAAAGACTTGTAAGGCTTTTTTCTGTTCCAGGTGAAAGTGTGGAGCTGCGACGACGCGGCTACATGATGACTGCAACTTTCAATGACCTGTATCTACATCTTATAAACATATTGGGAAAAGTTCAATATCGAGGCAGTCAAAGTGACCAGAAGGTTGCGAGTTTAAGGGCGAAGCGTACCCTATGTATGTACTCAAACCTCAATACTCAAAGAGATGTCTATAAAATGATATGTCGTGAGGATATGTGTTGGTCTCGGTAAAGCCTAACTAGTTATATAAAATATAAAATCAGAGTCATCCAAGCATTTCCAGAATAGAACGAATACACATGATACTCCTGAGATGCCAGTGATCCCGTCCCCTTCTGCTCTCTGGACCTGCCTGATCCATCCTGATGCCCTTCTTCTGGTTGGAGATCTCATCAACTGTAAGTCACATGCTGCTGCTGAGGCCCCACACGGTGCAGCCTAAAGATCATTGAGATTACTGAGGATGTTTCCACTTAAAAACCATAAAGATGGCTTTGGACCTCAATTCATATGAACAGTTATGCTATGATGGCTTAAGACTGCAATCACCACAAACAGTTTTGCACTCAAGTCTCCATCAGTGAACAGTGGAGAAGTTCAACAAAACAGACTTCATGTGAAAACTGTAATGAATTTTCCTGGTTACACGACTGCACTATTTGACCATGTAGCATTAGCACATTTATAGAAGGGGTTTATTTATTTGTAATCGCACTATCCGGTGTCACCCAGATGAGGATGGGTTCCCTTTTGAGTCTGGTTCCTCTCAAGGTTTCTTCCTCATATCGTCTCAGGGAGTTTTTCCTCACCACCGTCACCTCTGGCTGCTCACTGGGGATAAATTCATACATTTAAAATCTATGGATCCAATATCCAGTGAGTCAATCATGCGGAATCAGATCAATGCATAAAATCGTGGCATGGTTGTTGGTACCAGATGGGCTGGTTTAAGTATTTTAAAAACTGCTGATCTCCTGGGATTTTCACACACAACAGTCTCTATAGTATACACGAAATGGTGCGCAAAACAAAAAACATCCAGTGAGCAGCAATTCCGTAGGTGGAAACGTGTCAGACTTGTCTGAGCTGACAGGAAGCTGACTACGGTAACTCACATAATCACTCTTTACAACCATGGTGAGCAGAAAAGCATCTCAGAATATACAAGATATAGTATACAAACCTTGAGGTGGATGAGCTACAACAGCAGAAGACCACATCGGGTTCCACTCCTATCAGCCAAGAACAGGAGTCTGAAGCCACAATTTCACAATTTCTTAATGTTACACATATTGATGATATTGACACTGTACAGATATTAACTGAACAAACGCAACCCTTAGTATTCACATTATGTTCACATTTATATTTTATGCCCAAGTACACAGCGATTAGAGACACTTTAATATAAAGTGGGAACAAATCACCAGTGTGAATATGTGAGAATATTAACAATGATGTAAACAATTATTTACAATAGAAGAATAATCTGCCCAGAACAACCCGGATTTGTCCCAACGTTCCTGCCACGTTCACACACAAACCTGCACATGTTATGGAGGTAAATTGTGTCTTCACTGTTTTATAGCTGGTTAGAATTAGGACTGGGATGATATATTTGTACGACAATATACCGTGATATTAAAATCTGAAATTGTTATATTGTTATTATAATTCGTTTGTCAGATGCTTTTATTTAAAATGAGGTGGAATTTAATCAGCCTGAGCTGTTAAGGGTATCAATGATAATATAATAATATTAATAATAATTAAGGGATCTTGCTTGGCAGTCATGAGATTTGATCTCACGACCTTCTGTTCATTAGTGCAGTATACTGACTTTTGAATTCTTACTGACACGGTATAAACAGATTAAATAAATACTGATTGTAGCTTTCAATCAATCAATTTATTCTTTAATTCTGGTTCATTACCGATTTCATGAACAAAACAAAAGCATAAAGAGAACTTAATATTCCACCTGATGATTTATGGCACTTTAGGAATAATAATAATAAAGTTGTCATTTGTAAGTTGATGGTGTTAATTATTTTATTTTATATTATTTTAGTATGAAGAAATATTTATTTTAACATATAACATGTTCTCATACAAAAGACTTATATGTGCTTCAAAAACATACTGATTGTAGCTTTAATTCTACAATTTCAGTCTTTAATACTAGTCCACTGCAGGTTTTTATTAACAAAATGAATATAAACGAAAATTTAAGTTGTATCTGATGTTCCGTCTGCTCTAAAACACACCAAATGTAGCTTTAAGTCTACAATTTTATCTTTATTTCTACACTTTTACTCTTTAATCCTAACTGAAACAGGACATGAATATTCTACCTAATGTTGTTATGCACGTCATTAAAGCCACGATCTGTATGATTTTGGTGCCAATTATTCTTTTCTTCTTCTTTTTTTCCCCTTTTATATGAAGAACTATTTACTAAACAGCTTTTTAAATCTGTTGTTCATCCATTTCAGTTTCTATGGTCTCTAAAGAAAACTACTGATTGTACCTTTAATTGTACAATTTTCAATTCTAGTCCACTGATTTTATTTAGAAAATGAACATAAAAAAGGAAATGAACATGATATTCTAAACTATATTGTAAGAAATATCAAATGCCAACAATTCTTAAAGAATATACTGATTGTAGCTTTAATTCTAGTCCACCACTGCTTAATATACCGTTCCCCCCACTAATATCGGCCCCCTCGGTAAATATGAGCAAAGGAGGAGTCTTTATTGTTTAACCTTTCGATCTTTTGTTAAAAGAATTCACATAAATACTCTGCTCTCATCCATCCTTTTTAATCCACCATCAGCATGATCATAAAAAGGAAATTAGATTATATAAGCTGCTGTAGAAATATATAAGAAATATTTATTTGGACAGCTTTTTTTTAATGGTTCTAGTATTTATTAATTTCAAATATGCTAAAAAAAAACATACTTATTGTGGCTTTTAATTCTACAAATGTAGTCTTTATCTGTAGTCCAACACTGTTTCTATTAACAAAACAAACATAAAATGGAAAATAATACTGTACCTGATGCGATATAAAAGTTGCCGTCTGTCTGTTTTTTGGGGTCAGTTCTTCAAAAGGCTTTCATTCATCAATTTCCATTTCCATAAGCTCTACAAACAGACTGATTGTAGCTTTAATTCTACAATAATTTTAATCTTTAATTCTAGTCCACCGCCACTGTTTCTATTAACAAAATAAACACATAAAGAAATGATTACTGATGTTCTGAAGGATATTAAAGCGGCCGTCTGTATGTTTCTGATGGCAATTGTTTTCTTTATTTATTTTAAATGTGAAGAAATATTTATTTGAAAGTTTCTTCAAAGGCTGCTATTCACCTATTTAAATTTCCATGCGCTCTAAAAAAACATACTGATTGTGACTCTAATTCTACAGGCTTAGTATTTAATTCTATTCCTTCACTGGTTTTATTAACAGTGTTGATGTTCTAAAGGGGTATTAAAGTCACCATGTGTATAATTCTTTCTTTTTGTTTGGAAGGTAATCTTTATTTAAACATCTTTTTTTCCATCAGTTCCTTTCATCAAAATATAAAACAAATTAAAAACTAAAACAAACGTTAAACATATTTTAAGGCTATAAACACACACACTCTATCCAAGGATGCATTTTAGGATTCCCCCCCCCCCCCCCCCCCTGCCCCCCACACTATAGCTCCAATGAGGCTTGGAGAAGTTCAGGAGCTGCATTGTGTAGATTTCTTTCTTTTTTAAAATGTATTTTTATTTATTTATTTATTTATTTCTAATTTTTTGGAAAATCCTGAACGTAGTATCTAATATTAATTAGATAATCTAATACTGTACTAATTAGATAGCTTGCTAAGTCAATAGCAGAGTTAAGTAACACAGCACTCATGTACATTTACAAGTGCTTTACAAATTACAAAATTACAATTACACATCTGGAAAGGCCTCATCAATGCTGAAAGGTGTATACAGGTTTCAGAGCAACATCTGCTTCCATCCAGATGACGTCTTTTTCAGGGAAGGCCTTGTATATTTCAGCAAGACAATGCTAAACCACATACTGCATCTATTACAACAGCATGGCTTCGTAGTAGAAGAGTCCGGGTGCTGAACTGGCCTGCCTGCGGTCCAGACCTTTCACCAATGAAAACATTTGGTGCATCATGAAATGAAAAATACGACAAAGAAGATCCAGGACTGTTGAGCAGCTAGAATCCTGTATCAGACACGACTGGGACAGCATTCCTCTCCCAAAACTCCAGCAACTGGTCTCCTCAGTTCCCAGACGTATACGGACTGTTGTTAAAAGAAGAGGGGACGCTACACAGGGGTAAACATGGCCCTGTCCCAACTTTTTTGAGACGTGTTGCTGCCATCAAATTCAAAATTACTTAATTTTTTTCTTAAAATGGTACATTTCCTCAGATTAAACATTTAATATGTTTTCTATGTTCTATTGTGAATAACATAGGGGTTTATGAGATTTGCAAATCATTGCATTCAGTTTTTATTTACATTTTACACAGCGTCCCAACTCTTTTGGAATTGGGGTTGTACGTGACTAGCCTGCTAGCTAAGTTGGCTAATGTTAGTGATATTAAGCTATTTGGAATGGCAGTGAGACATAGATCCCAGCGGATTTCAATGAGGTCAAATGAAATTTTGGGCATTAAAAAATTAACAATGCTGAAATTATGTGAAATTATTTGGGGCAATATCATGAAAATGAGAAAAGCTCATTTCTGCCCTCTGGTGGCCAAATGAAGTAAAAACAAACACACTTTCGAGAGCACTATAAATCTAAAAATTTCAACAGTTATTATTATTATTATTATTGTTGTTGTTGTTGTTATTATAAATACTATTATTATAAATAATAATAATAATAATAACAGCAATAACAACAACAACAATAATATAACAATAATTGTTATTTTTGTTTTTTATTACTTAAATAATTTAATTCAATAATAATTATTACAACAACAACAACAACAAATAATAATAATAATAATAATAATAATAATAATAATAATAATAATAATAACAATAGTTTTTTTATTTTTTAAAGGTGTATAAAATAAAGTAAGGATAATAAAACCAAAAGTCAACAAAACATAAACAAATCAATAAAAAAGATTAGCTAAAATAAATGTGTAAAAGTCTTTTTAAAAAGTTTTTTTTTATTTTTCTCTGGTTTTCAAGCACAGAATTTCGGATACTTGTGGTTGTAATGAAGTTTCTGGGATGAGAAGATCTCAGAGCAGGAGACAATCTAACGCTTAAAGACCATTCATCAATCCTAAAAGCCACAGCTAGCCAATTAGGAGATTTATGGTCGATGTGATGGATGATTTCACTGTGTGTCAGGATTCTGGCAGCAGCTTTCTGAACACTTTACAGACCAGTAAAATTATTAATGCAGCTCTCAGGCCAGATAAAAGAGCGCTGCAGTAATCAGTAACCTCCAGACCCTGGAGATATCACAGAGAACAGAGGTGATAGTACACTGTTTTTCAGGCGTTACTCATGTGTGTGTGTGTGTTTTATTATTATTATTATTATTATTATTATTATTATTATTATTATTATTATTATTATTATTATTATTATTATTATATTTTACAGACTAGAGGTCACAGTAAAATATGACCTCTTGATACTTGACATGATTTTTGTTATTCACAGAAAGGAAGTCTAAATGAACAAGCATATCTTTCCTCTGGGTCTCACCTCCAATAACCATAACCTCGGTCTTATCTTTGTTTATTTCCAGAAAGTTCTGAGAGTCCCAGTTATTAATGTCATCTGTGAGGTCAAACAACGAGCCAAAAGACTTATAAGCAGGGGTAAGCAGGGAAATCTGAAGCTTTATCATAAAAAATAAGTGGCGACAAAATATTTCAGCTTTTTATTAATTAGATTTATTTTGGTGTTGTTTCGTCATATAAACAAGTGATTCATTAAAATGTGCCAATTATTTTAAATCACATTTAGTGTGAATGTATTTTTTATGACATTATTAAATGTAAACTACAGTTTAGTGCGGATTTTTATATTTATTTTGTTTTGTTTTATTATTTTACTTCTTTACAATATATTATTAAATAAGAACCATGCACGCCATGACGTCTCTGTGTTTTATTTAATGAGGCAGTAACACCGCCAGTCCAGGCCGCTGGGGGGCAGTAGAGAACCTTGACGCCATTTTTACGCGCCGGAAGGAAAACGTTAAAAGAGAAAGAAAGACGCTAGCTTGCGAGCTAAACTAGCAAAAAGTTCCGGCCAAAGTTTTTGTTCGTGTGAATGCGCGAATTTTAATATTTTGGAACGAGTTTGTTTTTTCTCCACGGACGGTTACCTAGGCAACATTATGGCGTAAATGTGAATCTCCGCACCCTAACGCACAAAAAACAGCGACAGTAAGTATCGAATTACAAATTTATTACCGGTTATAGCTGGCGATAGTTTTTAGCCTACTCGTATTCCGCGTGATCCCGCCTCCTGTGCTATGATAGGTGGAACGTCATAATTCCTGTCGATGATTGGTGGACTGCTTGTGAGGGTGAATTTAGCAGCCAATCCTAGTGCAGAGTTGCGGAAGTAGTCGGAATAAGGGTGGGGGAAAAAATAACGTCCCCAGTTGTCCCTTTAATTTTAGTTATCTTTTTGAGTAACGGTTTATGAGACCATTGTTTATAATATCATCTCTATCGGCTCGTGAGGTTGGGTTTTATTTTTTATTTTTTACATAAAGCAGTAAAAATCATTAACTTACAAAAAAAGTTAAGTATATATTTATATTTATGATAACGAAAGTCAAATCAATTCAAGTGAAAGAAAACTTATAAAATGATTTAGCCTGTAAGATCGGGTTGTGGCGTAAACATTAAAGGAAACCTACAGCCTGAGCACTTCCTGTTTGTTTGATAAGAAAAATACTGCTGATTTTCTTTAAATCTGTCCTAACTAACTTGTGTTTTGAGCCAAAAAAAGCGATTTAAGCCTGAAAATATGCCTAAACTAAACCTTTCGAAAATTATAATGCATGATAATCTACAGACTTCACAATATATCGGTTATTAATTGCGGTATTATTTGATTTTGCGGTACTGAATGTAAATGATGTGTTTAAAAAGTCCCTAAATGATCATGTTGTCGGTGTGCTGTGTATCATAAACAGTTCTCATTCATATATCAGCTATATCAGAATCACAAAGTCATCTAATTACTGCAAGACATCAGATTTGATCAGTAATCTGATCAAAGTGTTTATACGTAGTAATCTGATCAAAGTGTTTATACGTAGTAATCTGATCAAAGTTTTTATACGTAGTTAGTAATCTGATCAAAGTGTTTATACATAGTAATCTGATCAAAGTGTTTATACGTACTTTAGTAATCTGATCAAAGTGTTTATGTAATTAGTAATTTGATCAAAGTGTTTATACGTACTTTAATAATCTGATCAAAGTGTTTATGTAATTAGTAATCTGATCAAAGTGTTTATGTAATCAGTAATCTGATCAAAGTGTTTATGTAATTAGTAATCTGATCAAAGTGTTTATACGAACTTTAATAATCTGATCAAAGTGTTTATGTAATTAGTAATTTGATCAAAGTGTTTATACGTACTTTAATAATCTGATCAAAGTGTTTATGTAATTAGTAATCTGATCAAAGTGTTTATACGTACTTTAATAATCTGATCAAAGTGTTTATGTAATCAGTAATCTGATCAAAGTGTTTATGTAATTAGTAATTTGATCAAAGTGTTTATACGTACTTTAATAATCTGATCAAAGTGTTTATGTAATTAGTAATCTGATCAAAGTGTTTATACGTACTTTAATAATCTGATCAAAGTGTTTATGTAATTAGTAATTTGATCAAAGTGTTTATACGTACTTTAATAATCTGATCAAAGTGTTTGTAATTAGTAATCTGATCAAAGTGTTTATGTAATCAGTAATCTGATCAAAGTGTTTATACGTACTTTAATAATCTGATCAAAGTGTTTATGTAATTAGTAATCTGATCAAAGTGTTTATACGTAACGTACTTTAGTAATCTGATCAAAGTGTTTATACGTACTTTAGTAATCTGATCAAAGTGTTTATGTAATTAGTAATCTGATCAAAGTGTTTATGTAATCAGTAATCTGATCAAAGTGATTATACGAAAGTAGTAATATGATCAAAGTGTTTATACGTAAGTAGTAATCTGATCAGTGTTTATACGTAAGTAGTAATCTGATCAAAGTGTTTATACGTAAGTAGTAATCTGATCAGTGTTTATACGTAAGTAGTAATCTGATCAGTGTTTATATGTAAATAGTAATCTGATCAGTGTTTATATGTACATAGTAATCTGATCAGTGTTTATACGTAAGTAGTAATATGATCAAAGTGTTTATACGTAAGTAGTAGTCTGATCAGTGTTTATACGTAAATAGTAATCTGATCAAAGTGTTTATACGTACTTTAGTAATCTGATCAAAGTGTTTATATGTAAGTAGTAATCTGATCAGTGTTTATACGTAAGTAGTAATCTAATCAGTGTTTATACATAGTTAGTAATCTGATCAAAGTGTTTTTATGCACTTTAGTAATCTGATCAAAGTGTTTATACATAATTAGTCATCTGATCAAAGTGTTTTTATACGTACTTAAGTAATCTGATCAAAGTGTTTATACGTACTTTAGTAATCTGATCAAAGTGTTTATACATACTTTAGTAATCTGATCAAAGTTTTTATGTAATCAGTAATCTGATCAAAGTGTTTATGTAATCAGTAATCTGATCAAAGTATTTATATGTAATTAGTAATCTGATCAAAGTGTTTATACGTACTTTAGTAATCTGATCAAAGTGTTTATACATACTTTAGTAAACTGATCAAAGTGTTTATACGTACTTTAGTAATCCGATCAAAGTTTTTATGTAATCAGTAATCTGATCAAAGTGTTTATGTAATCAGTAATCTGATCAAAGTATTTATATGTAATTAGTAATCTGATCAAAGTGTTTATACGTACTTTAGTAATCTGATCAAAGTGTTTATGTAATTAGTAATCTGATCAAAGTGTTTACATGTAAGTAGTAATCTGATCGGTGTTTATACGTACTTTAGTAATCTGATCAAAGTGTTTATACATACTTTAGTAATCCGATCAAAGTGTTTATACGTACTTTAGTAATCTGATCAAAGTGTTTATACGTACTTTAGTAATCTGATCAAAGTGTTTATACATAAGTAGTAAACTGATCAAAGTGTTTATACGTACTTTAGTAAACTGATCAAAGTGTTTTATACGTATTTAAGTAATCTAATCAAAGTGTTTATACATACTTTATTAATCTGATCAAAGTGTTTATACGTACTTTAGTAAACTGATCAAAGTGTTTATACGTACTTAAGTAATCTGATCAAAGTGTTTATACGTAAGTAGTAATCTGATCAAAGTGTTTATACGTAAGTAGTAATCTGATCAGTGTTTATATGTAAGTAGTAAACTGATCAGTGTTTATACGTAAGTAGTAATCTGATCAGTGTTTATACATAGTTAGTAATCTGATCAAAGTGTTTTCATGCACTTTAGTAATCTGATCAAAGTGTTTATACATAGTTAGTAATCTGATCAAAGTGTTTTCATGCACTTTAGTAATCTGATCAAAGTGTTTATACATAATTATTAATCTAATCAAAGTGTTTATACGTACTTTAGTAATCTGATCAAAGTGTTTATATGTACTTTAGTAATCTGATCAGTGTTTATACATACTTTAGTAATCTGATCAAAGTGTTTATACGTACTTTAGTAATCTGATCAAAGTGTTTATACGTACTTTAGTAATCCAATAAAAGTGTTTATACGTACTTTAGTAAACTGATCAAAGTGTTTATACATACTTTAGTAATCTGATCAAAGTGTTTATACGTAAGTAATAATCTGATCAGTGTTTATACGTAAGTAGTAATCTGATCAGTGTTTATACGTACTTTAGTAATCTGATCAAAGTGTTTATACGTACTTTAGTAAACCGATCAAAGTGTTTATACGTACTTTAGTAATCCGATCAAAGTGTTTATACATACTTTAGTAATCTGATCAAAGTGTTTATACGTACTTTAGTAATTTGATCAAAGTGTTTATACGTAAGTAGTAATCTGATCAGTGTTTATACATAAGTAGTAAAATGATCAAAGTGTTTATACGTACTTTATTAATCTGATCAAAGTGTTTATACATACTTTAGTAATCTGATCAAAGTGTTTATACGTACTTTAGTAAACTGATCAAAGTGTTTATACATACTTTAGTAATCTGATCAAAGTGTTTATACGTAAGTAATAATCTGATCAGTGTTTATACGTAAGTAGTAATCTGATCAGTGTTTATACGTACTTTAGTAATCTGATCAAAGTGTTTATACGTACTTTAGTAAACCGATCAAAGTGTTTATACATACTTTAGTAATCCGATCAAAGTGTTTATACGTACTTTAGTAATCTGATCAAAGTGTTTATACGTACTTTAGTAAACTGATCAAAGTGTTTATACGTACTTAAGTAATCTGATCAAAGTGTTTATACGTAAGTAGTAATCTGATCAGTGTTTATACGTAAGTAGTAAAATGATCAAAGTGTTTATACATAGTTAGTAATCTGATCAAAGTGTTTTCATGCACTTTAGTAATCTGATCAAAGTGTTTATACATAGTTAGTAATCTGATCAAAGTGTTTTCATGCACTTTAGTAATCTGATCAAAGTGTTTATACATAATTATTAATCTAATCAAAGTGTTTATACGTACTTTAGTAATCTGATCAAAGTGTTTATATGTACTTTAGTAATCTGATCAGTGTTTATACATACTTTAGTAATCTGATCAAAGTGTTTATACGTACTTTAGTAATCTGATCAAAGTGTTTATACGTACTTTAGTAATCCAATAAAAGTGTTTATACGTACTTTAGTAAACTGATCAAAGTGTTTATACATACTTTAGTAATCTGATCAAAGTGTTTATACGTAAGTAATAATCTGATCAGTGTTTATACGTAAGTAGTAATCTGATCAGTGTTTATACGTACTTTAGTAATCTGATCAAAGTGTTTATACGTACTTTAGTAAACCGATCAAAGTGTTTATACGTACTTTAGTAATCCGATCAAAGTGTTTATACATACTTTAGTAATCTGATCAAAGTGTTTATACGTACTTTAGTAATTTGATCAAAGTGTTTATACGTAAGTAGTAATCTGATCAGTGTTTATACATAAGTAGTAAAATGATCAAAGTGTTTATACGTACTTTATTAATCTGATCAAAGTGTTTATACATACTTTAGTAATCTGATCAAAGTGTTTATACGTACTTTAGTAAACTGATCAAAGTGTTTATACATACTTTAGTAATCTGATCAAAGTGTTTATACGTAAGTAATAATCTGATCAGTGTTTATACGTAAGTAGTAATCTGATCAGTGTTTATACGTACTTTAGTAATCTGATCAAAGTGTTTATACGTACTTTAGTAAACCGATCAAAGTGTTTATACATACTTTAGTAATCCGATCAAAGTGTTTATACGTACTTTAGTAATCTGATCAAAGTGTTTATACGTACTTTAGTAATTTGATCAAAGTGTTTATACGTAAGTAGTAATCTGATCAGTGTTTATACATAAGTAGTAAAATGATCAAAGTGTTTATACGTACTTTAGTAATCTGATCAAAGTGTTTATACATACTTTAGTAATCTGATCAAAGTGTTTATACGTACTTTAGTAAACTGATCAAAGTGTTTATACGTACTTTAGTAAACTGATCAAAGTGTTTATACGTACTTTAGTAAACTGATCAAAGTGTTTATACATACTTTAGTAATCTGATCAAAGTGTTTATACTTAAGTAGTAATCTGATCAGTGTTTATACATAAGTAGTAATCTGATCAAAGTGTTTATACGTACTTTAGTAAACTGATCAAAGTGTTTATACATACTTTAGTAATCTGATCAAAGTGTTTATACATACTTAAGTAATCTGATCAAAGTGTTTATACATACTTTAGTAATCTGATCAAAGTGTTTATACGTACTTTAGTAATCTGATCAAAGTGTTTATACGTAAGTAGTAATCTGATCAGTGTTTATACGTAAATAGTAATGTGATCAAAGTGTTTATACGTACTTTAGTAAACTGATCAAAGTGTTTATACGTACTTTAGTAATCTGATCAAAGTGTTTATACGTACTTAAGTAATCTGATCAAAGAGTTTATACGTAAGTAGTAATCTGATCAAAGTGTTTATACGTAAGTAGTAATCTGATCAGTGTTTATATGTAAGTAGTAATCTGATCAGTGTTTATACGTACTTTAGTAATCTGATCAGTGTTTATACATAGTTAGTAATCTGATCAAAGTGTTTTCATGCACTTTAGTAATCTGATCAAAGTGTTTATATGTAATTAGTAATCTAATCAAAGTGTTTATACGTACTTTAGTAATCTGATCAGTGTTTATATGTACTTTAGTAATCTGATCAAAGTGTTTATACATACTTTAGTAATCTGATCAAAGTGTTTATACGTACTTTATTAATCTGATCAAAGTGTTTATACATACGTTTAGTAAACTGACCAAAGTGTTTATACGTACTTTAGTAATCTGATCAAAGTGTTTATACATACTTTAGTAAACTGATCAAAGTGTTTATACGTACTTTAGTAATCTGATCAAAGTGTTTATACATACTTTAGTAATCTGATCAAAGTGTTTATACGTACTTTAGTAAACTGATCAAAGTGTTTATACGTACTTAAGTAATCTGATCAAAGTGTTTATACGTAAGTAGTAATCTGATCAGTGTTTATACGTAAATTGTAATCTGATCAAAGTGTTTATACGTAAATAGTAATCTGATCAAAGTGTTTATACGTACTTTAGTAATCTGATCAAAGTGTTTATACGTACTTTAGTAAACTGATCAAAGTGTTTATACGTACTTAAGTAATCTGATCAAAGTGTTTATACGTAAGTAGTAATCTGATCAGTGTTTGTACGTAAATTGTAATCTGATCAAAGTGTTTATACGTAAATAGTAATCTGATCAAAGTGTTTATACGTACTTTAGTAATCTGATAAAAGTGTTTATACATACTTTAGTAATCTGATCAGTGTTTATACGTAAATAGTAATCTGATCAAAGTGTTTATACGTACTTTAGTAAACTGATCAAAGTGTTTATACATACTTTAGTAATCTGATCAGTGTTTATACGTAAATAGTAATCTGATCAAAGTGTTTATACGTAAATAGTAATCTGATCAAAGTGTTTATACATACTTTAGTAATCTGATCAAAGTGTTTATACGTAAGTAGTAATCTGACAGTGTTTATACGTACTTTAGTAATCTGATCAAAGTGTTTATACGTACTTAAGTAATCTGATCAAAGTGTTTATACATACTTTAGTAATCTGATCAAAGTGTTTATATGTACTTTAGTAATCTGATCAAAGTGTTTATACGTACTTAAGTAATCTGATCAAAGTGTTTATACGTACTTAAATAATCTGATGAAGTGAAACTCTGTGTATTTGAATCACTCAGCTATCAGATTAATTTTGGTAACATCACTGATGAAGTGCACTGAGTAAAGCAGCCAAAACCTCACTTAAGTAAACATAGTGTAGTTTAATAAACAATGACTAAAGAAAATGTAAAAATAAATAAATAATTCAAGTACTGAGTCAAACAAAAGCAGGAGAGTATGTAGTAAAAATGCTAAACTAGTTACACAGGAAAATTACACAGGATTTAAAACTCAGAACCTGTAATTCTAGTTCAGTATGTGATGAATATTAATAAACAAATACAAGATAATTTAAGTGGTGAAGTTTTCAGTAAGGAGACGGTTATGTAACATTTATGGAAGGAGTCTCCAGGGTCAGCGCTTTGTAACAGTTTAGAGAATTAATCAACACCTTCTGACCAATCCAGAGTTCAGCAGCGCTGCGGTGTAATTATACGGTTTGTGTTTTTGTTTTGTTTTATTTTTCATTGCTGTATGATATTTTAAATGTTTAACATTCTGATGGTGTTTTATTGCTACATGACAGTTTCTGGAGTTGTGGTGCTTTATTCTGTTAGACACAATGTGAAGGAAGCGGAGCGTGTAAAGCTAACAGGAAGTCGTTTCCTCTGCGCCGTTCCTGCTGCCAAGGTCGAGTGTGTGTTCCCTGTTACACACTCCTTCCCTCCTGCTGCACGTGTGTTGGAGTTAACACACACCTCATAGTTGTGAGACGCAGCGGAGTTAGAGTTTAGTGTAGTCATGCTGTGATAATGTGACTGAAACAGAGCGACCACCAGGGGGCAGTGTGAAGCAAACAGCTGACGCTCACTTACTTTAATAACACTTCATTTTATTTACCGTGAATTAGCAAATTTTTCTAAATGTCTGATGCTAATAAATAAATAAATATCTCATTTAAAAAAATAATTAGATTTTATACGTTCAATTTATAATATTTTACACAGCATATCATTAATTCTAGTCATGATATTCTATTAAATTCTATTATTAGCTGTTGAAGATCGGGATGTAATCGAAAATAATTGTGTAAATATTAGATTCTGATACACCGAGGGTCATGTGATATGTCTGAATAACACACCCGACCCCGAAGGCTGTTCAATTTACTAATTTTACTCACTTCTCCTTTTTAACTTAAAATCCCCGTGAAACTCGCAGCGTTATTCGATGTGTTGAAGTAATTTCCACTGAAACAGGAAGTCAGGGCGGGATAAATCGAGTGTCTCCTCCCCCTTTTTAAATAGCCAATAGCGTTTAGCTTACCTCACACCCCGGGCTAAGCCGTACTTGACAAAAAAATTTAATTTGAAAAAATTTAAGGTGAATGAATTTCCTTCTTTCGACTCATTTAACGACAGCAACTTCGGCAAGGTGATTTTTATAAATGTTGGGGGCGGGACCGAAAATCTGATGAGAAGCCGAAGTGCAGGATGATGTCATCAAAATTATTGATCCGTATCGGTGGTAGAGAGAAACCGTAAATCTCGAATGCGTATATCTTCGTTTTGGGGCTCATTAGCTTAGAGATAACCTTAAGGCCTAAGACATTTTCATACTAAAAGCCACAAAACATCAATTCTGATTTCGTGGGGACTTTAATTTTACCACCAGTGTACATCCGTCTTCACCCAGTGAGCGCCTGAGGGTCCGTAACCATGGCGAAGCAGTTCACCATCGACGACGCCTTCTCATTGGAGGGCGAGGAGGAAGGGGCGGGGCCAGAGGGGGATTTGGACGGATGGAAGGATAGAGAGCGAGAGCGTGATGGAGAGATGACGTTCGGCCCCCTGACTTTCTCCAAACCGCAGAGTCTTCCCTCCTCCTCCACCGGAACGATGGATCACAGCAACCTCAAATACCAGGTGAGGATTCACTCACTGCCTTTATTTACAGTTTATTTCTTTTCATATTTTGGAAAATTACTTCAGTGTTTAAATCTTTCTCTCTGCTGTGCATGCAGAAGAAAATTATTCTCATATTGTATTTGGAAAAAATACAATATGAAAAAAGGGAAAAATATTTGTAGCATAAATAATATGTTTATTATAAAAGTATGATTATGTAAAAAAATTATTTCAAACATTATTTAAAAATATATTTGGGTTGTTTTTTTTTTTGTTGTAATTTTCAGAATAAATATTTTTTAATTATTTTAAATATTCCGAACTGCATTTAAAAGTATTACGAGATTTTTTTTTATACATGTACGATATATATCTCCTCTTAGTGCTGAAATTAATTCAAAACATTTAAACATTTTTGTAATGAACTTTTATATTATGGTTCAATTGTGTTTTTAATTTTCAGAAAGAAATATTTTAAATATTTCAAACTCCATAATTTCTTTTACATTCACTGAAACCAAAGCAGTTAATACAGATTAAGTATCTATTAGTAATTAGTAAATAAACATATAGAAATCAAGTGCGTAAGAATAAAGTGCATATTTACTGTAGGAGGTAGAGATTTTCTGTCATTCTCATTTTTTAATAAATTTATCTATCTATCTATCTATCTATCTATCTATCTATCTATCTATCTATTTATTTATTTATTTATTTTTGTATTTGAATCACAGAACCTGGAGAATGAAGAGGTTTTGGGCAGTCCTGTAAACTCTACCTTCAACAACCTTTTTAAAATCAGGTCGGAATTTCAATTCCTTTCTCATGTTGAGTGTGTGTGTGTGTGTGTGTGTGTGTGTGTGTGTGTGTGTGTGTGTGTGTACTTTTCATGCTTGAAAAAAGCATTAGTGAAACTATTCGGGTGGTATTAAATTAAATGTTGGTATCACGATAATTGCCGGAACCTTTATAATGCAGGTTGAGGAAATACAGTCATGTGAAAAAATAAGTACACCCCATGGACATTGTTGGCTTTTTTTGACATATTTGGACAAGCAAACCTTTGATCCTCTTTGATACGGTGCCTATTAATAAAGTTGATGCACTCTATCAAACGACACATAAAATTGACATTCTGTAGTATTAACAAAAAATTAAATGAACAAAAAACAGATCAGTCACATGGAAGAAGTAAGTACACCGTGACATTTATCACACCTTCAAATCCATAAAATTAGAATCGGGTGTTGAAGATCGGGTGCCAGTGATTAGAACCTGCTTAGGGAGTGCAGGTGGAACCTTGTCTTATTTATACCCCTCTCATATCTAGTGTCTGGTGTTCACTTTGTTATTGAGGTGTGTGGTATCATCATGCCAAGATCTAAAGAGTTCTGTAAGGCCTTCAGAAAAAAGGTTGTGGATGCCTATGAGTCTGGCAAGGGCATCCTTGAGCTCCAAATTATTTAAAATACATTATTCCACCGTAAAGGAAATAATCTACAAATGGCGCAGATTTCAAACGACTGCCAATTAGTCCAGGACTGGCTGTCCCAGCGAATTCAGCCCAAGAGCAGACCGTCTGATGCAAAAAGAATTCTCCATGAACCCCCAAAATTTCATCACAGGATCTGCTAGTAAGTCTTGCAGCTGTTGGTGTCAAAGTGCATGCTTCTACAATCAGAAAGAGATTTTGATCAAATTTGAACAAATTTGACCTGCATGGGAGGCGTGCCAGGAAAAAGCCTTTGCAAGACTACAGTTTGCCAATGAGCATACAGGCAAAGACCAGGCCTTTTGGAATAATGTGCTCTGGACAGACGAGTCAAAGATAGAGTGGCGGAAATGTTATGGTTTGGGGTTGCTTCGCTGCCTCAGGGACTGGACAGCTTGCATTCAGTGATTCAACTATGAATTCTGTATCATATCAAAGAGTGCTTGAAGATAACACTAGCAAATCCATCAAGGAACGGCTCAAAAAGGAGAAATGGAGGGTTATGGAGTGGCCTAGTCATTTGAATCCCATTGAACTGTTGTGGGGGGGATTTGAAATGGGCAGAACATGTGAGAAAACCCTCAAACATCTTGCAACTGGAAGAATATTGCATGGAAGAGTGGTCAGAAAATTCCAGCAAGACTGGTGGACAATTATGCAAAACGCCTGCAAGAAGTTATTTCTGCTAAAGGGGGCAATACTAGCTTCTGAGGCCAAGGGTGTATTTACTTTTTCCACAGAAGAATCATATCTACTGATATTTCTGTTGAATAAATGATTGAAAAAGCTAATTTTCCTTGTGGTTTTGTTCAAGTGTATTAACTTCATTAATAGGTGGTGTTTCAAAGATGTTTGCTTGTCCAAATATGTCAAAAAAGCCAACAATTTCCATGGGGTATACTTATTTTTTCACATCAACTCTTATATTCATGCTCTAAAGTGTGTGTGTGTGTGTGTGTGTGTGTGTGTGTGTGTGTGTGTGTGTGTGTGTTACAGTGATCCAGCCACGCTGTCCTACTGCAGCTCTCAGTGGTCATTCAGCACACTCAGCTCCGTTACACAGCTCTCTGCACACTGCTGCGGGTAAACACACACACACACACACACACACCACATTTGTGTCGGTGCACATACTAAATAATTCATTCACTAAATCAGTCACTTATTCACTCACTCTGACACGTGCACTTGGGAATTTAACTACAGTTTATCAGTAAGGAGTTCAGTGTAAATACAAGCTGGAATCAAAACCCTGGGCAGATTGATACGACTGTTGACCGGTGTGAGACCTGGTACCTGGGAAATTATCATTGCATGAAGATAAGCTAAAGATAACGCTAAAGATTGCTGAAGATAAGGAAAACGTGCTCTGACACCTCTTGGGTTATTTGATGTTAGGTTAATTCAAAACCTAAAGTCAACAAAGAAGAATATTATCTGGAAATTGAGGTGATTCATGAAGTAACTAACCTACTGGCTGGCTGGCTCACTTACCCAGCTGGTCGATAAGCAACTGGCTCACTCACTTGTTTGGCTGGCTCGCTCCTCAGGCAATCACTACTGTTTGCGCTTTATAGTCACTAGATACATCATAATGGCTGTCTGAGTTGTTTGGTCACTAAGTGGCTGGCTGCTGGCTCACTTACTTGGTGTGTTAAAGCCACTCGATCGGTCACTAAGTGGCTGGTTGGTTCTCTTGTTCATTCGGTCATTGACCAACTGGCTGACTCACCTGCTTGGATGGTCAGTCAGTACATGGATGGTTGGGTCACTTGCTCACTCGGTCAGTAACAAACGAGCCTGGCTGGCTCATTTGGTCAGTAACTACGAGGCTGGCTGGCTCATTTGGTCAGTAACTTCGAGGCTAGCTGGCTGGCTCACTCGGTCAGTAGCTACCAGGCTGGCTTGCTCACTCGGTCAGTAACTATGAGGCTGGCTTGCTCACTCGGTCAGTAACTATGAGGCTGGCTGGCTCATTCGGTCAGTAACTACGAGGCTAGCTGGCTGGCTCACTCGATCAGTAACTACGAGGCTGGCTTGCTCATTCGGTCAGTAACTACGAGGCTGGCTTGCTCACTCGGTCAGTAACTATGAGGCTGGCTTGCTCATTTGGTCAGTAACTATGAGGCTGGCTTGCTCATTTGGTCAGTAACTATGAGGCTGGCTGGCTCATTCGGTCAGTAACTACGAGGCTGGCTTGCTCACTCGGTCAGTAACTATGAGGCTGGCTTGCTCACTCGGTCAGTAACTATGAGGCTGGCTGGCTCATTTGGTCAGTAACTACGAGGCTAGCTGGCTCATTCGGTCAGTAACTATGAGGCTGGCTTGCTCACTTGGTCAGTAACTATGAGGCTGGCTGGCTCATTCGGTCAGTAACTACAAGGATAGCTGGCTGGCTCACTCAATCAGTAACTACGAGGCTGGCTTGCTCACTCGGTCAGTAACTATGAGGCTGGCTTGCTCACTCGGTCAGTAACTACGAGGCAGGCTGGCTGGCTCACTCGATCAGTAACTACGAGGCAGGCTGGCTGGCTCACTCGGTCAGTAACTACGAGGCAGGCTGGCTGGCTCACTCGATCAGTAACTACGAGGCAGGCTGGCTGGCTCACTCGATCAGTAACTACGAGGCTGGCTGGCTCACTCGGTCAGTAACTACGAGGCAGGCTGGCTGGCTCACTCGGTCAGTAACTACGAGGCAGGCTGGTTGGCTCACTCGGTCAGTAACTACGAGGCAGGCTGGCTGGCTCACTTGGTCAGTAACTATGAGGCAGGCTGGCTCACTTACCTGGTTGTTCACTAAGTGGCTGGCTTGTTTAATTGCTCGGTCACTAAGCAGCTGGCTGGCTCACTTACAGTTGCAATAAAAATTATTCAACCCCCATTGCAAATCAGGTTTATTGTCAAAATTTACAGACGTTCAGCTGTTTGCAATGAACAAATCAAACAATTGAAATAGTTCAACACAACGAATGCTTCAAGTGGTTTCCCCAAAGTGACAACTGTACTTGCTAGGTCACTAAAAGTTGGGGTGGCTGGCTTGCTTGGTTACACGGTTGGTCACTAAGTGGCTGCTGACTCGCTTACACTGTCATTACACTCGGTCAGTCACTAAACATTTGCATTACTGTCATATGACGCACGCATGCCTTTTGCATTACTTAGGTGATATAATAGATGAATAGATCATACAGTACTGTGCAAAAGTTTTAGGCACCCTATTTTTTTTTAGTACAAACTTTGTTAAAGATTTTTTTATTTGATGACGTCTACATGATCAAGTCAGTACAAAAAACATTTTAGATTCCCAAACATTAGTTTTCTAGCACAAAATGAAATGTTGCAGTAAAATGTTTGTATGTCATTAAAGAAAGCAGAATATTACGTAAGAGACACTTTTCATACAAAAAAACACAATGAAGGCTGCTGGGTTTTGCTGCAAAAATAAGAAGCGAGTGCGAAAGTCAAAGTGTCCAGAAGAACTGTGTCTGGTTCTGCAAGATGCTCAATAAAACTTACCAGCTCATTTCCTTATAAAACTGCACAAATTGGACCGGAGACTAGTATTTTTATTTGAATTTTTATTTTTTTGTCACACCAAATATCGACACTTTCATTTAATACTGTTTACTGCTCTTTACGGTATTTATTTTTAAATGTAGAAACATTTAATTTCATTATTCTGAAGGCATCTTTGCTCTACAGCATCTCTTTGCATGCGCCTAAAGCTTTTGCACAGTACTGTATATTTTAACGTGATATCTGCTTTTGTTTTCTCAGGTGGACGTCTCATCCTTTAATAAAAAAGAACAGGAGAGTGGTGCTCGCCTCATTCCTCCTCCTCATCACTGGAGTCGGTAAGATTTAAACGCTGTATTTAAACACAGCCCGTTTAAAAAAAATAAAAAATTTTATTATCTCTGTGTGCATCAGGGGCTGAGAAACCGAAAACAAGATTACAGAACCAGTTCTGCGTTACTGAGTTGCTGGCACTGTTTTCATATTGTTGCCTGGTCATGAATTCTTCACTCCCATTCAGAGTGTAGTTTGCATAATCTGGTTAATAAATGTTATGGATCTCTCTGTCTCTCTTTGTCTCCTCAGCTCTGATTTTTACAGGCATTGTCCTTGAGTTAAACCCACAAGCAGGTGAGATTTATAAAAATGTTGTGTATTTAAAGCATTAATCCTTTAATAGCTGAATGGTGATGTGTGCTTTTACATGTCTGATCATTTGTATGAGTATGTGTATGTGTGTGTTACACTAGTGGAAAAACACACTTGTGCTCTATTTCTTAACAGAGGTTTCAAGTGCGATTTTCTTTGTATCTGGATTTCTTCTCTTCATTCCTGGTGGTATGTTATTTTTAATCCATTTATATATATGTATTATTAAATATTAAAATCAATAAACCATGGAAAAAGTCACATAGGAGCATTAAGTCAGCTTTAAGGTACAAAAAGTTCGTATTTTTCATTAGCGAGTGAAATGACATGTTCCGTGTCTGGTATATATCTTTATCTCTGGTATATACCTATATCTCTGTTGTTAAGCTGTAATAGATGATAAGAAGAAAAAAAAAAAGGCGTGGCCTGGTTGTAATATGCAACAAGATTGTCAAAGGGGGTTAGATCTGTGAAAGCAGCACTAAGGTCTCTCAATAATGTCCGCCTTGTCTTTGAGAGCGTTCATGAACGACATGTCTCACTTTTTATCCATTTATAGCTACATTTAATGTCGTGGAACATCCATTAAACAAGGTAGTTCCCGTTCTCACTTACGTTATAGCAGCTATAAAAAGTCGCTCCCTCACCAGCGTCTCTTTATTCTCTTTCTTGAAGTTAATAAGACGCAGCTTGTCATGTTACCGAGAAACCGCAAAGAAGCGTAAACTCCCCTGTCCTGAAGATGTGGGAAAACTTAACTTTACAGCTTTACCTCTGACACTGGAGACTCCTTCCATAAATGTTAAATAAGTGTCTCCTCTCTGATCAACGATTACACATTTTTAATCTGTTTGTGGAGCGAATGCCATACATGTCCCTGTCCCTGTGAATGAGCTATTACTATAGAAACAATATTTTATATATATATATATATATACACAGGTGCATCTCAATAAATTAGAATGTCATGGAAAAGTTCATTTATTTCAGTAATTCAACTCAAATTGTGAAACTCGTGTATTAAATAAATTCAATGCACACAGACTGAAGTAGTTTAAGTCTTTGGTTCTTTTCATTGTGATGATTTTGGCTCACATTTAACAAAAACCCACCAATTCACTATCTCAACAAATTAGAATACTTCATAAGACCAATAAAAAAAACATTTTTAGTGAATTGTTGGCCTTCTGGAAAGTATGTTCATTTACTGTACATGTACTCAATACTTGGTAGGGGCTCCTTTTGCTTTAATTACTGCCTCAATTCGGTGTGGCATGGAGGTGATCAGTTTGTGGCACTGCTGAGGTGGTATGGAAGCCCAAGTTTCTTTGACAGTGGCCTTCAGCTCAACTGCATTTTTTGGTCTCTTGTTTCTCATTTTCCTCTTGACAATACCCCATAGATTCTCTATGGGGTTCAGGTCTGGTGAGTTTGCTGGCCAGTCAAGCACACCAACACCATGGTCATTTAACCAACTTTTGGTGCTTTTGGCAGTGTGGGCCGGCGCCAAATCCTGCTGGAAAATGAAATCAGCATCTTCAAAAAGCTGGTCAGCAGAAGGAAGCATGAAGTGCTCCAAAATGTCTTGGTAAACAGGTGCAGTGACTTTGATTTTCAAAAAACACAATGGACCAACACCAGCAGATGACATTGCACCCCAAATCATCACAGACTGTGGAAACTTAACACTGGACTTCAAGCAACTTGGGCTATGAGCTTCTCCACCCTTCCTCCAGACTCTAGGACCTTGGTTTCCAAATGAAATACAAAACTTGCTCTCATCTGAAAGAGGTCTTTGGACCACTGGGCAACAGTCCAGTTCTTCTTCTCCTTAGCCCAGGTAAGACACCTCTGACGTTGTCTGTGGTTCAGGAGTGGCTTAAGAAGAGGAATACGACAACTGTAGCCAAATTCCTTGACACGTCTGTGTGTGGTGGCTCTTGATGCCTTGACCCCAGCCTCAGTCCATTCCTTGTGAAGTTCACTCAAATTCTTGAATCGATTTTGCTTGACAATCCTCATAAGGCTGCGGTTCTCTCGGTTGGTTGTGCATCTTTTTCTTCCACACTTTTTCCTTCCACTCAACTTTCTGTTAACATGCTTGGATACAGCACTCTGTGAACAGCCAGCTTCTTTGGCAATGAATGTTTGTGGCTTACCCTCCTTGTGAAGGGTGTCAATAATTGTCTTCTGGACAACTGTCAGATCAGCAGTCTTCCCCATGATTGTGTAGCCTAGTGAACCAAACTGAGAGACCATTTTGAAGGCTCAGGAAACCTTTGCAGGTGTTTTGAGTTGATTAGCTGATTGGCATGTCACCATATTCTAATTTGTTGAGATAGTGAATTGGTGGGTTTTTGTTAAATGTGAGCCAAAATCATCACAATTAAAAGAACCAAAGACTTAAACTACTTCAGTCTGTGTGCACTGAATTTATTTAATACACGAGTTTCACAATTTGAGTTGAATTACTGAAATAAATGAACTTTTCCACGACATTCTAATTTATTGAGATGCACCCGTATGCGTGTATATATATATATATATATATATATATATATATATATATATACTATAACCAACACCTTCTGACCAATCACAATCCAGATCTCAGCAGTGCTGTGGTAATATGTAATAGTCAGATATAGTACTGTGCAAAAGTGTTAGACACATGCAAAGAAATGCTGTAGAACAAAGATGCCTTCAAAATAATGAAATTAAATGTTTCTACATTAAAAAATACCATAAAGAGCAGTAAACAGTAGTAAATGAAAAGTCAATATTTGGTGTGACAAAAAAATAAATAAAAATAGTAGTCTCTAGTACAATGTGTGCAGTTTTGTAAGGAAATGAGCTGGTGAGTTTTATTGAGCATCTTGCAGAACCAGACACAGTTCTTCTGGACACTTTGACTTTCGCACTCGCTTCTTATTTTCGCAGTGAAACCCAGCAGCTTTCATTGTGTTTACTGTCTGAAAAGTGTCTCTTATGTAATACGCTGCTTTCTTTAATGACATACAAACATTTTTCTGTAACATTTAATTTTGTGCTGGAAAACTAATGTTTGGGAATCTAAAATGTTTTTTTGTACTGAGTTGATCATGTAGACGTCATAAAATAAATCTATAACAAAGTTTGTACTAAAAAAAAAAAAAAAAAATAGTGTGTCTAAAACTTTTGCACAGTGCTGTATGTGAAATATCGGCTAGTGATTGAACAAAATTTGTTGTACTTTGAGATAAAATTAGTGCAGTTTTGCAAAGAACAGAATTTGAATGCTTTGATTTATTAAATTTATATTTTTTTTCTTCCCTCACAGTTTACCACGTGATCTACATAAGCTGTGCTGTTAGAGGGCAAAGGGGATTCAAGTTCTTTTACCTGCCATACTTTGAGAAATAGTGACGCTCTCTCTCTCTCTCTCTTTCTCTCTCTCTCTCTCTCTCTTTCTCCCCCGCCCCCTTTTTTTAAGTTTTCAATCACAAAATACAGAAATGAGATGAAGCTCTATAGGTAATGCTTTATAATACGATTCCCTTAATTAACATTAGTTAACAAATCAATGTGAACAAAAATATACCATTGATAATATTAAAGTAATTAACACTTGTATTAATTTAATTGTTTACACAGTAAGGTTTATTCCATTAATTACTGAAAAATAATGTTTGCGCTGGTTAAATTGTGGAAATCTTAACATTTAATCCCACTAAGTTCAGATCAATATTTTATCATTTATTTCTATTGTGCGGATTTATCTTGAGTTATTGATGGAATATGCAAGAAATAAAACACTCCGTGTTGTGCTGTTACGGGAAAACGATCAACATCTGGGTGGTGTGGTGTAGTGCAGTGCGAAGTGGAGTTACTGTTACCACCCTGAAAAAAGTCGATTGATTTCCTGTAACGGCACATCCTCAAGTGTTTTATTCCTCTTATTCCACAGCAGTTTACCAATTATTATTAATCTATTAATTATTATTAATGAACGTCATCATTTTTTATCTGTTTATAGTCACTTTTAATGTTGTGGAACGTCCATGAAACAAGTTCCTGTTCTCACTTACATTACAGCAGCTATAAACGACCGTTCCCTCGTTCGGCTTCTCTCTTTCTCTCTCCCGAAGTTGGTAAGAGGGACAAAAAACGCAGCTTGTAACGTTACTAAACTGTCACGATAACGTATTAGAAGGAGAATTCAACAGTGTTTTGGTAAAAATATTATTAATGCGAGAATTTAATATTTAGTTCGAGTTTGAACAATCCTTTACCACGAGTGTTGATTACTTTAACATTAATTATGGTTTAATAATGTTAACTAATGTCGGGAATAATGTTTGTGAACCTAATTGTAAAGCGTTCCTGCTGCATTTGTGCAATCGTGATGTTAAATCCTGTGAAAAGTCCTCTCATTTCCGGATATAATCTCATATCCGAGTAGCTTTACTTTGCACGTTACGCATCGTAGAACCAGTTTCAGGGGCAGACACACAGCTACTGAGCTGAAATCACACTCTTTATTCACTTTACTGATATGTTTAAACCTTTTTTTTTTTATCTTAACATAGATTATTAGATATTTTTTAACTTTTTAACCCTAAATCGACGGCATTGACTACAGTCCTTCTGAAGGAGCCGTTCAGGTGGGGAAAAAATGTTTTCCATTAAAAGATGGGTGTACATTTTAAAAAGATAGTGATGACGAGCCTCGTCAGAAATCTTGAATGAAGTGATGAAGTGCCAAGTTTCTTTTCCCTGCACTGTTTTAATGAACTAATACCACTACTAACACTTTGTGCCACTGTAAAGCTCAGCGAACTTCCAGCACGTCTGCATAGAAGTTATTTTATTTTTTTGTCTGTGTTTTTTTTTTTTTTTTAATCAATGTGACACTACAATAAAACATTTTTTATAATTTGCTTTTAAATGGACTGTTATTGTGCCTTGTAACTTTTAAACTTCTGAAGCAATTAAGAGTTTTACAATTTACAATTGAAGTGAATAACTTGGAGACTGAAGAAGCACTTTTAATAAAATGTAAGCACTGCTGCTAGGAGTTGTGCAGAAAATCAGATTTTGGACACTTAAACGCTGAACTGTGAACACAGCAATGTGTATTGCAAAGATTTAAAAATGTTCTAATCTTTCTAAAGGTACTGGCAGACTCTGGTCCTTGATGATCAGAAATTCCATGAAAGTGCTCTCAAGGGTGCCTTTATGGTAGATAAAACATAGTGCCCTCTAGGCTGCCCCTACTTAGATAAAATGCAATAAAGTGCCCCATAGGGTGCCCCTATAGTAGATAAAATGTGATAAAGTGCCCTCTATGGTGGCCCTATAGTAGATTAAATGTGATAAAGTGCCCTCTGTGGTGACCCTATAGTAGATTAAATGTGATAAAGTGCCCTCTAGGGTGCCTCTTCATAGATAAAATGCAATAAAGTGCCCCTACATAAATAAAATGTCCCTTATGGTGCCCTTACATAGATAAAAATGTGATGAAGTGCCCTCTAGGGTGCCCCTACATAGATAAAATGCAATAAAGTGCCCCTATGGTAGAAGAAATTGCCCTCTAGGGTGTCCCTAGGTTAGTTAAAATGCAATAAAATGTCTTCTAAGCTCTCTATGGTTGACAAATCATGATAAATTGCCCTCTGCAATGCCCCTATGGTTGATAAAATGCAATAAAGGGTTCTCTAAGGTGCCCCTACGGTAGATAAAACTCAATCACGTGACCTCTAGGATACCCCTGCTAGATTAAATGTGATAAAGTGCCTCTATGTTAGGTAAATACAATAAAGTGCCCCCATGGTAGATAAAATGTGATAAATTGCCCTCAAGTGCCTCTATGTTGGGTAAATGCAATAAAGTGCCCTCTAGGGTGCCCCATGGTAGATAAAATGTGATAAGGTGCCTCTACAGTAGGTAAATGCAATAAAGTGCCCTCTAGGTTGTTTATGGGAGAAGATGTAATGAAATGCCCAAATGACTGCCCTTCATATGGAAAAGAAATAGATGAAATGCCCCCTGTGTGCCATCACGTGAGAAAACATAATGAAGTGTCCTCTAGGGTGCCATTCCAGTGGAGACAATGAGATGCAGTACTCTATACGCTCCCTTACATGCAAGATAATGTGCCCTCTAGGTGTTCCTATGTGTGAGAAAATGTGCCCTCTAGGGTGCGTAGAAATGACGTCTTAGAAAATCAAAAAGTTTAAATCAGTTCAATCTAATTTGCCACGTACTCTGGTACGAACTTACAGTTACTCCTCCCCTTATTTAAACTGATCTATCTTAGTAATATAACGAGATATTTTAACTAGGGGAAGATAAGGATGTGTTAAGTCATGGTCTGCAAAATACACACTACAATCTAGAAATATGGATTTTTAGTGTCAAATACAGTCAGGTTCATAAATATTTGGACACATACAAGCTTTAATTGGAGGGTATTTCCATCCAAATGGGGTGAACAGTGTAGGAATCACGGCACTTTTTAAATGTGCCCCCTGTTTTAAGGGACCAAAAATAATTCTGAAAATTAACAACCCTAAATTAAATGGTCATTTTTAAAGACATATATATGTGTGTGTGTGTATATATATATATG
>CM042536.1:2435000-2537500 GCA_023630585.1 Cranoglanis bouderius
GATGTTATCTCGCGTGAACAAACTCAAAATATTCTCCTTTTAAACCTTCGCAGAACGCGAGTGCAGCCGAGAGCATGCGAGAGGTGGAGCGGGAGTGGGCGGGGCTTACAGGCGGTATCGTTTATTATCACAGGATGTCATGGCAGTGCAGTAGACGATTAAATCGCACAAGCCTTCACTCTGGTCCAGAAGTGAACCGAACGTGTAAGCCCAGGTGTGTAGTGTAGTGTAATCTATTCAGTCTCTCTCAGATCCCCCGTTTCATTTTAATCATCGTTAGTTTGGGTTCAAAAACCCAGTCTATCAGCTTTGCTTTACACCAGGCCACCTATTAGCATTAGCATTAGCATTAGCAATAGCATTAGCATGTGTTCAGCTGTTATACGACCTTTCTATGATTCTAAAATCTGTGCTTTCGTATTAATAGCTTTACCGCTACCTGAGAACCACAAACGAAAAAAAAAAAAAAAAACCTACTAGGGATGCATCGATACCTGTTTTTTTTTTGGTACTCGTCGATACCGATACCAAACTGATTAACCTACTTAGTAGTAATCAATCAGGCGATGTCGAGGAACATTGTATTTAGCGCTGCGTTTGATGGCTGCTGCCGTGTCCCGCTAAGATGTTGGAGCATTTTTAACAGAGTATCATTTCGCAATAGTTGCCGTATCTTAAATCACCATGAGATGTTTTATCAGGTTACTCGTAACGCGGGAAGACGCCGCAGTTCCTCATGTTGACATCTTCAAACCGCACAGTTTGCACGATTTCCCGTCGTCTGTTCATGAGCGCAACAGCGTACAGTAGGATTACGTCACAAAGTGTGATCACCTGCTAATGGTACTGGAGCTTTTTTGTTTTTTTTTTAAACACGAGTAATACCGATACCAGAGTCGGTATCGATGCATCCCTACTTGCTACTATGAAATGAAGCTGGGTTTGATGAATCTTGTGCCATATGTAAGATCCTGTAATTAATACTTTACTTTGAGTGCAATGAACCATGAATCAGTCTCTGAGGTAAGTCCATACATTTTTAAAAAAAAAAATGTACTGGTTAGTTGAGGTATGTCTTTGGCTCAGGCCATGCAAAATTAAATAGCTTGATCCTGCTTAAAAAAAAGAAAAAAAGAAAAAAAAAAAAGGGGGAAAAATTCATCATTTCCTACATTGAGATAAAAAAAAATTACATTAAAAAAAAAAAAAAAAAAATTTTAGTGTTGAATAGGCATGTGACGATAATCCATTATACCGGACATCTCAATTTATCGCCAGGAAAGGTGAATTCCTGATATTTTTATTTAATAAAATTTGAAAAACAGCTGTTACTTATTTTATTTTATTATTTTATTTATGTTATTATTTGTATTATTTGTTATTATTAACGGTCAGCTAAAATGTCCTAATCCTGACAGGTCTATAAAACCGGTTCTTAACGATCACAGATGTCACATGAACCTATTCAGGATCACCGAGTTAACTGACCCACTTAAATATTTTAGGATAAGAATAAACCGCTCTGAAATGAGCTAGCTAATCTAAGCTAGCTAGCTAACATTAACTCTACTTAGTTACACCTTTAATGTTATTGCTCTTTTGTGGGTCAACAACTCGATTAGCTTTTAACTTTGCATGGCCTTACATTCAGATAAAAGTACACCTTATACGCTCCCGGGATTGAATATAGCACCAGGGAAAAGGAGGGGGGAGGGGGGGGGGGAGAGAACAGTTCACTGCACCTCTCCCCGGATGCAGGCGGAGGAAAATAATGACATCAGTGCAGCAGCGTGGCCGTTTAGCAGCGAAATGTCCGTCCTACGTCTTTTTGGAGGAAAGGTCCACGGCTTTCATGATAACACTCGCGCGAGACGTGGAGCTGGTGCTGAAGTCGAACGTGAGGGCAGGGAGGAACGGGCGCCAGGGCTCCACATCATAGCTGATCATGGGAGCGTCCTCTCGGCAGCTCGTCACCCAAAAGTTCGTCTTTTCTGAGATGAATGAGTGCGATGTGTCCAGAGAGCTGGGTGCTATCCTGAGCACCGAGGAGCACGATTGTCTCGAACCGAAGGACAAGTCCTGAGGCTGGAGGATGGGGGAGGGGGGGGGAAGTACAGATTGTGAATCACCAGGAACTGTTTTCATTTTTTTATCAGTTATTAAAAACAGAATCTGTAGTGTTGTTATAAACCGATGTGTTGAAAATCAGCTGCTTTAAAGGTGCCTTTGAAATCCCTTCAAGACGTCAGATGATTGACATTTTAACCCTCGATAATCCATTCCAATTAATTCCAGCTTATGAATGCTCCTACGTTTCATTTTTTGCCGTTTTTCCCTGTTTTAACACACCTCGAACATTTAATAAGCCAATTAATGAATGTGTTCGAGAGGGAAAAACCCCAAATATGAACTGCAAGGCTACAAAACACACTTATTAATAATCACAACTGTTCATTATTTTGCTACACACACTGTTATTCACATAGACATCAGCAGTTGTGTGACAGAAAAGCAAAATAATAATAATAATAATAATAATAATAATAATAATAATAATAATAATAATAATTAAATAGAGTGGTGAAGATTCACCCATTCAGAGACATGACAACGGCCATTTTGAGTGTGGCAGGAAGACTGTGATCGCACTGTGATTCTATTTTTAATTCTGTTTTTAGTGCCTGGTTTTAAATAACACACTGTGCAGCTCTGAAATTAAGAGGGGACAAAAAAAAACCCCCGACCAAACTGAAAGTACAGGAGCACAGCAGAGTCATCAAGACTCATAGACTCATCGAGAGAATTAAAAAACTAAAACAAACTGCTTTCAAACTTTAAAGCAAAACTTAAAACTAAAAAATATCTCTAAACTACAAACATCTTTAATATAAAACACTAAAAACTAAAAATATCTCTAAATAGACCCTGAACCTAAAACCAAAGCTAAACCGAAGAAACACTAAACTGAAAACCTAAAAGAAATAAAATGCTAAAACCTAAAACTAAAAATCTCAACCAAAAACTCTAAAAAGTAAAATAAAAAAAATCTCTACAGCAAAAAACCCCACTAAAAACATCGATGAACCTTAAAAAAAAAACATGCTAAAAACTAAAAATTAAATATTAAGAAAGAAAACAATAGAAACATCTCTAAATCTAAAAAATACACTAAAAACATCTCTGAAACAGAAAGAACACAAATAATATCAATAAAATTATTCAAATTTGATATACAAATGATATGCAAAATTTTAATTTTAAAAAACGAACTCTAAAGTTTGTTGTATATTTGTTTAAAAAATAAAATCTGGTGTTTTTGGAGTTTAAGAGGTTAAAGACTGATGAGATAAAAGCAGTTCTTGTTAGTGGACTCTGTATTAAAAGGTAAAGCATCAGCCGATCAGGGATTCAGTGTGACTGCAGTGTTAAAGTTTACACACCTCTGAGTCTTCCCCACTGTGTGTGCTCTCAGTGTCGCTCTCTGTTAAAGGAAAACAGCAGAATGAGTAAAACTCAGCGTGACATAATAATCATATAATCAACCTCAAACAGATAAAATACTCTCATGTTAAATACTGGCAATTTTATTGCTTTTTATTATAAATCAGAGGACCTTTCTGACTGGACTCGTTTCCACAGGGCCTCTGCTTACCGTTTACATTTACATTATAAACTAAAATTAAAAATAAAACCTAAAAATCACTACAAACTAAATTTTTTTAAAATTCAAATTATTTCTAACCCTTAAAAAACCCTACAAACCTAAATAAAAAAATATCTGTAAAGCAAAAAAAAAAAAAAGACAAAAAACTAAAATGAAAAATTTCAACCTAAAAATCAAAATTCACACACAAAAAAAATAAAAATCACTAAACCTAAAAAAACAAACAAACCTACAAACGTAAATTAAAAATCTCTAAACATAATAAAAACACTAAAAATGTAAATGGAAAACATCTATAAAACTCGAACAGAACACACTAAAAACTCAAATGAAAAATCTCTCTTTACCTAATAAAACATGCTACAAACTAAAATTAAAAATATCTACAAACCTAAAAATCACTACAACCTAAAAATAGAAATATCTCTAAAAGTAATAATAAAAAGCATGCTAAAAATAAAAAATGAAAAATATGTTTAAACACAATTTTAAAAAATCTCTAAACCTAATAAATTAATGTACATTATTCTGGCTGAAAAGAGGAAATGAGTGCAGTGGAAAGTTACCCAATAACACCATCACTTAAACATGGGAGTGAAACTGCTGATAAGAACGAAGTGAAGGCCAGTCCTACTTCCTCCATGGCTTAGCGTGATGCATCAGTCCTACTTCATCAATCTTTCAACACATCACTGATACATCATCGGCCTTCTAATCTATAATAATATCACTGGAGCAAAGTATCTGGTATTATTTTTACTGTATTGTATCTGCTGAACAACAACTAAACATTAAAACTAAACGAAGGCCTATAGCTGTAGAATATTCGCCCAAATATGGAAAAAACAACAACAACATTCAGTATTAATACGTACACCTTTACACTCCATATACTTCATAATTCCTGTCAATTCTTTTTGCATAACGTTCTTGTTCTGTCTAAAACGACAAACATTTTCACTGCACTTTTCAGTTCTCCTTTCAGTTCTTTAGCACAGCAAACTCAGACACTATTTTCAGCCTGCTTAGTTACTGTAACCACCACAAAGTGAATTCATCTCCTATAACTGCGCTCTCCAAGTGTTTTACTCCTCTCTTATACAACAACAATTTGTCAACGTACGTTTCCATAAACGTTGAATAAACGTCTCATAAACCTCAGAAAACTTCACCATATCGACGATAATAAACGCATTCAAACGTATGTAATCAGTGGAGCGTCCAATGTACGAGTCCGTGAATGAGCTGTCACTATAGAAACGATAACGTATTAGAACGAGCACATTAACATAAACCTGCACTACTGCCAGAGCTGCTGTTATAGGAAACTTATCAACACCTTCTGACCAATCAGAATCCAGAATTCAGCAGTGCTGTGGTGTAACCGTTGTCTTACAGTTGATATTAGACAGGGTTAGCATCAACTGTAACACAAACATGTGTTTATGTGCAAACTAGAGTGATCCAGATCTGCCGTTTACCCGTTACCGCTATTTTTTTAACGAACATTTCTCAGTCCCCATTTCGTACTTTAGATTCTGTAATTCTAGAAGACACATTAAAAACGAGACTAAAAATACCTCTAGACATTAAAAAACACACTAAAACGCAAAAATATCTCTAAACTAACTCTAAAAACTTAAAAACAAGCAAAGAAAAAACAGAAAACAAAAATAAAAATATCTATAAATATAAAAACTAACTACAAAAGGAAAAAATAACTAAAAAGTAAAAACAAAAACCTAAAACATTTTTTAAACCAAACACAGTATAAAATAAAACATCTCTAAATATAAAAACACATAAAAACCTAAAAAAAACCAAACTAAAATAAAACTAAAATACCTCTAACAATACACCTAAAACTAAAAACATCTCTAAATAAAAGAAAAAACAGTAAAAAAACAAAAACAAAAAACCTCTAAATCTAGGAAAAAAAACACTAAAAACTAAATTAAAAATATATCCGACTCTAAAAAACAAAAACTGAAAAGAAAAAAAAAACAACCCTGAAAACTAAACTTGAACCCATTTCTTGAAGTTTAACCAAAAATATTAATACAGGGGGTTCAAAAACTTTTGACTGGCAGTGTGTATACATACAGTAAATCATTTTGGTGTAAAAATAAAATGTTCTGTCGTGCCAAAAAATACTATAACTGTTAAAGAATAAACCGCTGTATAAACATCTGGAACTGACGAACCCTCACAGTGAGCGTGTACGAACGGAACGTACCAGGACAGGAAACGGGGGAGACCTGGAAGTTGTACGGGATCTGAGTGGAGCTGACTGCCGACTCCTCGTTCTCAGTGGTGACCTCCACAACAGCGCAGACGTCTGGTAGATAGCTCATCGTCGTCTTACTCGGCAAACTGTGATCCGGGCTTTGATCAGGTTCTGCCGAGGAGAAACACGACGGGACACTGTCACGCTTTGAACTTTAGCTCATTCACACTTACTAAAACTAAAACAAACAAACAAACAAAAAGACGGTGTGAACGTGACATGATCGGAGAACCACACCCGTTAATGCAACGGTGCTGTCCGGCAGCGTGTCTTCCTTCGACTGCGACTCTTTCTCCGGCTCGCTGTTCTTAGCTTTCCGTCTCTGTACAGGGCCCTAAAAATATACACCATAGAGATTTTAGGCCTTTTAAAAAAAAAATAATAATAATAATTAAAACATTTTTTTTATATAAAAAAACACATTTTCTCCATATTCTTAAACTAAACTCAGGTGTGCTTACTTTTGCTTTCGCCTCCCGTTCCATTTTTTTCTTCTTCGCTAAAAAAAAAAAAAAAACAAACAACAAAGACAATACTTGAAGCTGCAGTCTGTACGATTTTTGTCAGATCGGATTGGAAAAAAGTATTTCAGCTACCCGGCTAGCTAGCTATAAGAAACGCTGAACATATCAGTTATCTAATGTGAACACAGATCATATAATATCATATAATCGAACTCGATACCACCAGCAAGTCTATTCCTTCCTGTTACTAATTTGCATACCAGAACTACCCTTACAATATACTTCAAACAATAAGGAAGCTGCTGAAGAAAAACCACTTCAGACATTTGAACTTGTTGTGACCTTGACCCTGTTTGAAATGCCATATAAATCCTACAAACATTCGTTCTTAAAATATCACTCTAACGACAATCTCGGACGGACAGATAGACAACCTGAAAACACCACTCAGTGACTGAGACACAAAAATACACACACCGAAAGCGCCCAGAAGTGTGTGTTTTGGTACTTCACGCTGTGTTTTAGCTAGATAGTGAACATTAACTAGCTAGTTGGCTGTACAAAGCATCGCCTTCACATTGCTGTACTAAACAGCATGTCGGAACATAACCAGCCAGTCACTGTTTTGCTGAAACAGTATTCGGTACTGGAAGTATTTTACATTGATCAACCAATTATTATTTCCTGTTTAGCTTTAGTGTTTATCGGTTTCTTAGTTTGATTACAAGAAATAATGTGAGGTCTTTATTTGATGGGCAATGTTTTGTAATGTGACAAGTAGCCGATATTAATCAGTGCTCTGTAGATCGTCGGGGTATACACACACACACCCCTAAGTGAAAATGCCCAAATTGGGCCCAATTAGCCATTTTCCGTCCCCGGTGTCATGTGACTCGTTAGTGTTACAAGGTCTCAGGTGTGAATGGGGAGCAGGTGTGTTAAGTTTGGTGTTATCGCTCTCACACTCCGATGTTACGGTTGAGTTAACAGCATTAATGCTCCAGCACACTGGTCTCATTCCTGTACGCAAATAGCAGATTTGCATTCTGGGAAACGCATCAGTTTGTAAGAATGATCTGGGAAAGGCATTCAGTACAGTACATTCCGAAACTACTGGAAAGGCAAGGCCAATTAATTTGTTTGTGCTATACACAAAAGACATTTGGGTTCGAGGTCAAAAGATGGAAACGAGGCAAGAGTGCAGGATTTCAGCTTTTATTTCCTGGTATTTACATCTAGACGTGTTAAACAACATAAAACATAGAACCTTTTGTATAAAAATGATAAGAACAGATACGTTTTGAAGTAAATGAAAGTATATAACACTTAATATTTGGTTGCATATCCCTTGCTTGCAATAACTGCATCAATCCTGTGACTCAATGACATCACCAAACTGTTGGTTTCCTCTTTTGTGATGCATTTCCAGGTTTTTACTGCAGCCTCTTTCAGTTGGTGTTTGTTTTGGGGGGTTTCTCCCTTCAGTCTCCTCTTCAGGAGGTGAAATGTTGCTCAACTGGGTTAAGGTCTGGTGATTGACTTGGCCAGTCTAAAACCTTCCACTTTTCCCCCCTGATGAAGTCCTTTGTTGAGTCGGCAGTGTGTTTTGGATCGTTGTCTTGCTGCCTGATGAAGTTCCTCCCGATTAATTTGGATGCGTTTCTCTGTAAACTGGCAGACAAAATGTTCCTGTAAACTTCTGAATTCATTCTGCTGCTACCATCATGAGTTCCATCATCAATAAAGATTAGTGAGTCTGTTCCAGAAGCAGCCATGCAAGCCCAAGCCATGACACTACCTCCGCCATGTTTCACAGATGAGCTTGTATGTTTTGGATCATGATGCAGATCCTTCCCTTCTCCACACTTTGGCCTTTCCATCACTTTGGTAGAGGTTAATCTTGGTTCCAGAACTTTTGTGGCTCGTCTCTGTATTTCTTTGCGAATTCCAATCTGGCTTTCTGAGTCTTACTGCTGACGAGCGGTCTGCATCTTGTGGTACGGCCTCTATATTTCTGCTCTCGAAGTCTTCTTCAAACGGTGGATTGTGATACCTTCACCCCTGCCCAGTGGAGGTTGTGGGTGATGTCACTGACTGTTGTTTTTGGGTTTTTGTTCACAGCTCTCACAATTTTTGTCATCAGCTGTTGTTGTTTTCCTTGATCGACCCGTGCGGTGTCTGTTGCTCAGTACACCAGTGATTCCTTTCTTTTTTCAGGACATTCCAAATGGTTGTATTGGCTATGTCCAATGCTTGTACAGTTCCTCAAAATGGCTTGGTTTTCTCTCATAGACAGCTTTCTGAGCTTCATGTTGCTTTAACCTTTTTAACAACAAATGCAGTCTTCACAGGTGAAACCGAAGGCTAAAACCAAGAGTGGATGTTCAGAGCTATTTATTGTTTAAACAATCAATCTAACAGGAAACACCTGGGTAAAAGGGAACACATGGCAGTCACATGTTCCAATATTTTTGCTCACCTACAAATTGGGTGGTCTGATAAACAATATAGAACACAGCACATTTTGTAACACATCTAGATATAAATACCAGGAAATAAAAGCTGAACTTCTGTACTCTCTTCTCATATTCATCTTTGGATCTCAAACCCAAATGTCTTCAGTCTACAGCAAAAACCAAATGAATTGCTTGCTGTTCCAATAGTTTCAGAGGGGACTGTAGCGCTAGCAGATTAAAGTCACCGCAAGAGGTTCTTGTTAGCTAGCTGACTCGGCTGACTGCAGCCATGATTATATATTAGCTACCGTTTGTACTAAATAAATTCTATGATTGTATCACTTATTTTTCAAAATCAGATTTTAATGTTTCATGTTGTAATGATGAATTCTGGCTCTGGGTACCTGGGTAAGCTTTTGATCATTTTAACCGTTCTCTGTTCTTCAGTATTGGAACTGGACTCTAATTGTGGAACCGGTCATGTGAGTGCTATAAAAACTAGCAAAAGCAAATAAGAACACATGTTGAAAAACCACCCAGTGTGTTTCAACAAACTTAAAAATATACAGATTGATATCATTACTCAAAAAGACTGGCCACATCCTGGTATTTATACGTCTATATTTGTGCATCAAGTTCCTTCAGGTTGCTCAAGTAGCCACTTTTACCAAAGCATGACTATTTTAAAATCACTTTCCACAAAATAAAATTGAGGAATTCAGTGGTACCAGCTTGAAGAAACCAGGTGGCCATTTTTCTAGTGAGAGAAAGATCCAATATATAAAAGAATTTTTTATTTTTATATTCCATGTGCATTATAATCGGGGAACTCGCAGTGAGTTCTGCTTTACACTGAAGATTAGATTCTGCTCGACTTCTTAACCAACACGAAACACTACACCAGGTTTGGTTTCCATGATTCAGACCCCTTTCTCAAATTTGGTGTGTCTGTAGACTAATACGGATTGAATCATACTGTGTCAGAAAAGCTAGTTTTTGTGGGGAAGGTCGATGTTTCCAGAAGGATACCCCTCCCAACTTCCTCTGTTGGAAATCCACAGCTTCACAGGCAGGATATTCCCATGAACCATCATCTAACAGCATTTCAAATGCAACTAAATGAGAGTCAGAGCCTAAAATACTAAAGCTAACCAAGAGACAAACTGAAAACTTTAAACACCTTCTAAACAGAGCTTTAAAGAGTATGTTTAACCAAAAGATAACAGTAATAACTAACCATGAAGCCTTAAAGTCTGTGAATGACACAATCACTGCCTATATTTGTTCTATTGACTTCTCATTGGTCACTTCTGCTGCTCTCACTCTTCTCTTTGGCGACACCACATTTCGTTCAAGGCGTATCAGGTGTATTGGCCAGATCACCATAAGTTCCCACCATGTCCCAGTTAAGGTCGGTGAGTTTGTAGTCATTTGGCTGGCTCCATCTTGGCTCCATTCAGAAAAGCTTGCCTCATTGCCCCAATGTTGGGGTCATCCATGTTGTCATTTCTGATGACTTCATACATAGCAAAAGGCTCATTTATACTTTAAGTGTAGTGACTGTTGAGTGACTTGGTCCAGGGCTCTAGCAAGTTCAGATTGTCCTCTTTGTGCCATGACAGCGCTCAAGATCACAACACCATCATATAAATGTTGATTATAAATAGCTTTGAGCTGATGAAGATCACTTCACGGTTTCATCCCATCTTCCATAGGATGTATTACATCTTTCCTCCATTCATTAAAGTCAGTCTCCGGGGCGGAGCAAATGCAGAAATTTCTACCGCCTGTGCATGTTTGAGGGCCTCTTCCAACTTTTTCACTTCGAACTGCGTCCACTTGAAGAGCCTTTTCCGTTTCAAAGTCTCTCTGGCAATATTTAATCTTTTAAGTTCTTAGTTTTCCTCATATTTTTCCAATCCTCTCTCGAAGCCACAATGAGTTTTTCCCCTGATATTCCACATTTCTGAGCAAGTTTTCAGCTAATTCAGCCATAGAGCCCACCATTTCACCAAGTTCATCCTGCATATCAACTTCTCTGCTCACGGCCATAAATTCAAAGATTATCTTCCACCGTAAATCTTACCTCTCTGTTTCTACACTCACAGCTTTTTAACTGTTTTAAAACATCAGACAGAAGTTACACAGACAAAGCAACAAAGCACTTTTCAACATTTGTTCCCACCATGACCAGCGCAACACCAGTTTTTATATAGACTACATCCATACGTCTTTGCAATGTCTTGCACTTGTGCCTTCATCATCCCAGGAAACATATATTTACTTTGAGCTACTTTGACAAGAATTCCTCCTGCAGCCAAAGTACAATTAAGCTTAAGGTTTATTGTGCATGCAGTATAACATCCACCATAAACTTTCTCTTGTTTCACAGACTTTTACAGGTGTGTTTGGGGAGGCCTTGCTCCATAGCAGGGAAAAAGGTGCACAGGTTACAGCTTACCTCTGACTTATCTGTTGAAAAAAGCCTTCACAGCATCTATGTCATATCCTGCTGGATTTTCCGAATTGTTAGATTTCTCCAGATGCAGGCAGGTGCAAAACTTAAGGCTGGAGATGGATTTTTACTGAAGCTTCAAATACATACAGATCTCTTCATGGTCTCTTCAATCGACTCCCTTGTAACATTCCTCTATCTTCCTTGCGAACCCTCCCTACCCAAGACCCAAGGTCACTCATGTCTACGGAGGATAATCTCAATAAAAACTCACAGCAACCACATTCCAGTATCTGTGCAGTCTCTAAAATACAGAAAAGTAGAGAGGCGTAAGCCTTCAGCACATTGCTTCAAATGTGGTTGGGAATTTTCTTCAATCATAATATTACACACACACACACACACACACACACACCTCTTTTAAATGATTAATAATCAGTCACCAATCAAGTATCAGTAACTTAAAGACTGGAACCAATCAAGAGTCTGAGCCTTAAAGACTGGAAACAATCACGAGTCAGAGCCTTAAAGACTAAAACCAATCAAGAGTCTAAGCCTTAAAGACTAAAACCAATCAAGAGTCAGAGCCTTAAAGACTAAAACCAATCAAGAGTCAGAGCCTTAAAAACCGGAACCAATCAAGAGTCTAAGCCTTAAAGACCGGAACCAATCAAGAGTCAGAGCCTTAAAGACCGGAACCAATCAAGAGTCAGAGCCTTAAAGACTGGAACCAATCAAGAGTCTAAGCCTTAAAGACTGGAACCAATCAAGAGTCTAAGCCTTAAAGACTAAAACAAATCACGAGTCAGAGCCTTAAAGACTAAAACCAATCAAGAGTCTAAGCCTTAAAGACTAAAACCAATCAAGAGTCTAAGCCTTAAAGACTAAAACCAATCAAGAGTCAGAGCCTTAAAGACTAAAACCAATCAAGAGTCAGAGCCTTAAAAACCGGAACCAATCAAGAGTCTAAGCCTTAAAGACCGGAACCAATCAAGAGTCTAAGCCTTAAAAACTGGAACCAATCAAGAGTCAGAGCCTTAAAGACTGGAACCAATCAAGAGTCAGAGCCTTAAAGACTAAAACCAATCAAGAGTCTAAGCCTTAAAGACTAAAACCAATCAAGAGTCTAAGCCTTAAAGACTAAAACCAATCAAGAGTCAGAGCCTTAAAGACTAAAACCAATCAAGAGTCAGAGCCTTAAAAACTGGAACCAATCAAGAGTCTAAGCCTTAAAGACTGGAACCAATCAAGAGTCTAAGCCTTAAAGACTGGAACCAATCAAGAGTCTAAGCCTTAAAGACTGGAACCAATCAAGAGTCTAAGCCTTAAAGACTGGAACCAATCAAGAGTCTAAGCCTTAAAGACTGGAACCAATCAAGAGTCAGAGCCTTAAAAACTGGAACCAATCAAGAGTCTGAGCCTTAAAAACTGGAACCAATCACGAGTCTGAGCCTTAAAGACTAAAGCCAATCAAGAGTCTAAGCCTTAAAGACTAAAACCAATCAAGAGTCTAAGCCTTAAAGACTAAAACCAATCACGAGTCAGAGCCTTAAAGACTGGAACCAATCAAGAGTCTAAGCCTTAAAGACTGGAACCAATCACGAGTCAGAGCCTTAAAGACTGGAACCAATCAAGAGTCTAAGCCTTAAAGACTGGAACCAATCAAGAGTCTAAGCCTTAAAGACTGGAACCAATCAAGAGTCTAAGCCTTAAAGACTGGAACCAATCAAGAGTCAGAGCCTTAAATACGAACCAATCAAGAGTCCAGAGCCTTAAAGACTGATTTTAACCTTACTGGAATTTATGTTGACTAGATGCAACAGGAAACATCCCTTTGTACCTCTTGGCTAGTATAAGTCCCTGATAATCCTCTGTACTCATAAATAAAAGCTTTGGATTGGATTCTGCTGTAATAACTTTATGCTTCATGCTTCAATTCTACCTCACAAGGATAAAAGCTTTGGATAAAGGCATCAGCCACATACTAAACTGTAAACGTACATGCAGTACCTTTCTTGGCTGCTCTTTCTGACGGAGAAAGCATGCGATACATCCTGAATGCATTGCTTCCACTTTTCATACTCTTGTCTTTTACTTCCTCTATGTCCGGCAAGGAGTTCATGGCACAGCGGAAGTTCGCCTTCCATGTCTTCGGGTCAGGTTTGTCCACTCCAGGATGGTATTTTCCTACAGGAAAGTGTACATGAAAAGAAATGAGTCAGGAACTATTCCCCCGTCGCTTTATTTTGGCTAGCTTAGCAGATCTCAGACTACTTTTGCTTACAGTGCACAAAATTGGCAGGAACTTCTCCCACATACAGAGTGAACATTTCTCTGGAGTTCTTTCTGCCATGAGGAAATGTTCTGCCCATTCCGCCCTCAGCACGCCCAGTACTACAGGCTGCATAAGGATTATTCATTTGTGTTTTCTTTACAGCTTGTCGTTGGAGGTTAACGTCTCCGATAGTTTAAGCGTTTAGACTTTCAGGAAGATCGATCAGATTTTATATAACATAAAACATAAAACCTATTTAAACACTATTTTTGTTTGAAAAAACATGGCAGAAATGTTTCGGTAATGAGAAATATTTCATTTTTACAGCATTTACTAAACTTATACATGTTTAAAATATCTTCGTTTTTTTCATATAAACAATCCACGTCACCAAATTTAGTCCATCATTTCTCTGTACATTCTCCATAATCAAGAAAACGTTTATAAAAATATATATTTTTAATTTAAAATAAGTCTCAGTAATGAAACTCAGTCATTTCAGATGCAAATGTTTAATATATCAAATCCATGACTTCAAGTTTGATCTGAACTAAATCACGAATATTTCAAGCAAAGAGCTATTTTTTTCTATAGAACGTACAATGAACACTTTAAAAAATAAAAATAAAAAATGAAAAGCCTGTGGTGATACCTGTGTGAATGGCCCAGTTCATGAAGAGCGGAGCGTCTTTATCCAATTGCCAGCCATGACGGGCAGCGTGTATCCACGGGATCTGGAATATCTTTTCCTCCTGTTAATAAAAGTGTGGGATAACTCAGTCTTTTGTAGTTTTGGACAAATAAAGTGAAACTGATTTGATGTCATGTCAGTGCTTTAGGAAAGAGGAACCTCCCTCCCTCCCTCCCTCCCTCCCTCCGTCCCTTTGTCCCTTCCTCCCTCCGTCCCTTCCTCCCTCCCTTCCTCCCTCCCTCTCTCTCTCACCTTATTGACCCAGATCAGGCCTTGGATGCTACCGCTGTTTATCTGCTCCTCGAGCCATGGACACATCCGCTGCCTGTCGATCGGCATCTTCACCCTGCTGATCAGAAAATCAGAATAATCTATCACACTTTTTATACATAATAATAATAATAAGAAGAAGAAGAAGAAGAAGAAGAAGAGGAATAGTGACTGTGCCTGGATATTAAAAGTCGCCTTGAACAACAAAATAAAAGTAACTGCCAAATGGATAAAATTTAAATCTAAAGCAGTGCAATGTGCTTTACATGAACAAGAGCAAAAGACTGGACAAATGAACTACAATTATAAAACATTTACATTTAAAACATTACAACACATACAGATATAGCAATATATTGCTATATTATGACTTATGACTTAACACATTAAACATTAAACGATTATGACTTAAACATTAAAAGAACAACAGAAAACAGCAGGATTTTTATATGATGTAAAGTCTGAATGGGTTATATTTTAAGAAGATTGAGATTTTTGGAGTTGAAATAAGAAGTTTTATATTAGTAAAGGTTGTTATTATTATTATTATTATTATTATTATTATTATTATTATTATTATTATTATTATTATAACATTAAACACATCAAATCATCCATTTACAGCACTGTGCAAAAGTTTTAGACACATGCAGAGAAATGCTGTAGAGCAAAGATGCCTTCAAAATTGATGCATTTGAAATTAAACGTTTCTACATTTTAAAAAAAAATTTAAAAAATACAGTAAATAGCAGTAAACTGTAGTAAATGAAACGAAGTCAATATTTGGTGTGACATAAAAATAAAAATTAAAACAGTAGTCTCTGTACTGATTTGATGTCATGTTAGTGCTTTAAGAAAGAGGAACCTCCCTCCCTGTCCCTCCCAGTACTCAGTAGTACAATGTGTGCAGTTTTATAAGGAAATGAGCTGGTAAGTTTTATTGAGCATCTTGCAGAACCAGACACAGTTCTTCTGGACACTTTGACTTTCGCACTCGCTTCTTATTTCTGCAGCGAAACCCAGCAGCCTTCATTGTGTTTACTGTCTGAAAAGTGTCTCTTACTGTAATACGCTGCTTTCTTTAATGACGTACAAACGTTGTTCTGTAACGTTTAATTTTGTGCTAGAAAACTAATGTTTAACTAATGTAGAAAATCTATAACAAAGTTTGTACCTTAAAAAATAGGGTGTCTAAAACTTTTGCAGTGCTGTAGATAATTTAAAAATGATATATTTTGACAGATTTCGAATCTCAGAAGAAGAACACTGGACACTAAGTAAACACACCTCTATACACACACACACACACACACACACACATGAAAGGAGACGTCTTATTATAGGATATTACTCAACACACGTGTGTTACCTTTAAATGAACAACAGTACACAAACGCACTCAGAAATGAACTAACACACTTTAGTTTGGAAAAAAAACAAACAAATATATACTAATCTACCAGGCTAATTTGGTAGATCAAATCTGTTTAGTGTTTAGAGGTTTATTGTAAACACTGCACACTTTCACTGACTCTCACTCCTCAGATTTTACCATCAGGTGAACATGCATGACTTATTCATAGCCTGATGATGGTGTGAACATTACACAGGTTAACACATTTATAACAGGGTTCGTTTTTTATTATTTATTTTAGTTGAACTAGTAAGTAAGCGTTACCTAATCGAGTATCCAGTGGCTCCTGGTGTCACTTTTGTGCTTGTTTGTTTGTTTGTTTGTTTGTTTGTTTGTGTATGTGTGTGTGTTTCCTCCCTCCTGATCACAGGATCCGTCTTTCTCCCATCGCGTCACTTAAATCCAGAGTCCTGACGGTAACAGACGTGAAGATGTGAAGACGTGAAGATCAGTCGTAAGAGACGTGGTCGTCGTGAAATACACCGCGGAAGTGCTGCACTGAGAGCTCGCACCTGATTGGCTGTGTTTCGAATCGACCTCGCCGTGTAGAGGCGGTCTGTGTGTTCTGGAACACGGCGTACTTCCGGAAGACTGTGACGTCACGAGCCTTTAAAGAGACTTTTACTCTGGAAAGGCTTTTGCTTGGTTTCACTTCCTTTGAATAGTAGATTTTCCGCCTTATTTGTTAAAGATCTATCCATCCTGAAAGCGAAACCACAAAATAAAACAAAAACAAACAAACAAATAACTGGGATGTTTCCCACTGCTGGTATTATACTGTGTTTATTATTTCTGTCTAATCTATATAATACAGTTAGGTCCATAAGTATTTGGGCAGTGCCACGATTTTCGTATTGTTGCCTCAGTGCACCACCAAGATGGATTTGAAATGAAGCAATCAAGATCAAGGGCTTTAACAAAAATAAATATATATATATATTGCTTTAACTGTTTAGGAATTTCAACCTTTTTTCTCAGGCTGAAAAGTAATCAGACAAACAAACATAGTCGTACATATTAGGATTACTTTTAATACTTGGATGCAAATCCTTTGCAGTCAATGACTGCCTGAAGTGTGGAACCCATGGACATCAACAAATGCCGAGTTTCCTCGCATGAGATGCTTTGCCAGGGCTTTACTGCAGCCGCCTTCAGATCCTGCTTGTTTGTGCGTCTTTCTGCCTTGAGTTTTGTCTTCAGTAAGTGAAAAGCAGCTCATTCGGGTTGAGGTCATCTGACTGACTCGGCCATTTAAGAACATTCCGTTTCTTTGCCTTAAAAAGCCCTTGGGTTGCTTTCATGGTATGTTTTGGGTCATTATCTATCTGTATTGTGAAGCACCGTCCTATCAGTTATGGTGCAATAAGTTGAGATATACAGCATGATGCATGCAATATCATTTTAAAGTATTTATTTATTTTCTGGATTATATTAAGGATTATTTACCAGATATGTCACGATACCACTTTTACTTTTCCAAAAAGCATCAGCTGGTATCGATATCCATCCCATTACTGCTTTCTTAAAAACTACTGAGCGTCACAGTTTCACAAAGTTTCCTTTCACACAAAAATCACTTCAGTCGTAAAGTCTCTTCTATATGTAAACATTTCCAGTCCCAGAAATAAATGTCTTTTATTCTAAATCCAATTCCAGTTTTTCTCATCTGTCACAGGATCTGATATCTGATATGTTTTCTCTGATATCCGATCCACCATCTTTGGCTGGTATTGGACTGATATACTGGGTATCTGACCGGTGCCGTCTCTGTTATTCAATTCAATTCCATTTTACTGTATTGTCATTATACCAATACAAGGGTTGTACAGTAATGAAACACTCTCAGGCTGCTTCTCTGGTGCAAGACAATAGACAAAGACAGACAGTAGATGCCCAGACAGTGAATACCAGGTATGTGCAATGAAGAATAACTGTAGGTCAAAGGGAAGAGGTAGATTTTTAAAGTGCAGACTATATTTAAGCAATAAATATGAAGTTCCTTAAGCGATTTATACAGCACAGGTGATTTGTAGTATCTATACATACAAGTGTACAGTGAAGTAAATGAACATTAACAGCCTTGATGTTCAAGTATTAGGGAGTTCTAAGTTCAATTGTTATAGTCCCATAGTTAGTGGAGCTTAGTGTGTAGATATCCTGAGTATGGATAACTGTTAGGATCAGGATTTAGATCAGTAACTGTAGTGTAGGTCTGTAGGGTGTGTATTCATGTTCTACTGGGTGCTGCTGCTGGTGTCGTTTGTTTTGCTGGTGTGACCGGTTTAACAGCTCGTGGGTAGAAACTGTTCTTGAATCTGGCGTTTCTGGTTGCGATGTTCTGTTATTTTGTTCCAGATGGTAGAGGTTGAAACTGGAAGTCGCTGAGGTGTGTGGGGTCGGAGGTGGTGCTGCTGGTTTTCCTCAGATGTCTTTTGTTGTAACTGTCCTGGATTGTTGAGAGGGCAGCTGCAGTGACGTATGATCTGGGTGGTGCTGACCGTTATCTGCAGGGCCTTGCGGTCAGCAGCAGTGAAGCTGCCATACCAACCAGTTAGAATGTTCTCCGCCGTGGACCTGTAGACGTCTGCAGATGAGCTGTTGCGGCAGGTTGGCCGCAACGTGGAGACGTTGTTGGGTATTTTTGAGGATGTGTGACGTGTTGAGCGACCAGGTAAGATCCTCGGTGGACCTTATGTGGACGCCGGAGAACTTGAAGCTGCTCACCCTTTCCACCATCGTCACCTCCTGCTCAGTGCTGAGTGCACTCTGCTCATCCTCCTGAAGTCAACAATCATCTCCTTGGTTTTACTGACAGTGAGGGAGATGTTGTTGTCGGTGCACCACTCCTCGAGGAGTCTCACTTCCTCCCTATAAGGTTTCTCATCATAGTTAGTGATAATCATTGTGTCATCAGCAAACTTTATGATGGTGTTGGAGCTGTGTTTGGCGATGTAGTCGTAGGTGTACAGTTCGCTGAGCACGGGATGGGTGACAGGATGCAGCCCTGTAGATATCCTGTGCTGAGTGTGAGCGAGGGGAAGGTGTGGTCACCCATCCTAACAGACTGAGGTCTACTGTTATTCACCTCTTGTAGCTAAAACAATGTACTGGAACCAATTTGGTCACGAGTTGTTTTTCTCCCCTGTACTCTGTAATTATAGTTTATTTTCAGTGTATGCATGACATGATTTGTTTATTGTATCATTGCACTGCAATAAATTTAATATCTAAATCCAATAAAGCTGCCCTTTTCTTCCCTTTATCTAAATTTCTAATTCAATATTTATTTAGTTGCTAAATGTATACGAAATAGTCTCCGGTTCTGCCATGACCCATGACCAGGATAACAGAAGAAGTAGGAATGAATTGATAATGATGATGATGATGATGATGATGAATAAAAGCATCGACTAAATGAATAAAATAAAAATCTAAACCAATTCAAAGTGCTTTTCATAAAAAAAAAGCTGATAGAGAAATAAACAAATACAACTTTCCAGCTGTTGATGGAAAATTAACTAATAATATAAATAATTAATACTTTTAAAACACCAAAACACATAATACTTATAGCAATAAAGAATTGTGACTGATATAGTAATAAAATATAATAATGCAAAATTTTCAGGTTTTAAATGCCGTACACTGTTGATCAGATATCCTTTGTATGATGTTGTAACGCCTCAGCACAAGCAGCATCATATAATTCACACGATTATAACCAGAAGAAATAAAACAATGGGCCTTCTCAGCCAGAGAACCCACAAGAAACTCTGGACCAAAATGTCTCCACTCAGGGAGCCATAAAACCAGGAATCCACACCCAGAAACCCAGGAGCCACTTAAATCCAGCGTGTGCATCTGCCTTATCTCAACCAACACGGCAAGCTTTAATGGCCTCCCTGACCCAGGGCCGAACCCTCTCGACCACAGAAACTGCTCTCAAATGCAGTGATTTAGGCCTTTTGGGCCAGACCAGTAAGGCCAATAAATTCTGGAAGAAAGGAGAGACCTTTTTGCTCAGTCACAAAGATTACACATTCAACAATTCCACACAAGGACTACCAGGAGCAACGACTGTGGGAATTAATACATCTTTGAACAACTGCAATCACCTATGTCCTACCATGTGTTGTTCTATTTTCTTCATGTGTATCACCTTTAAGTTGCCACTAATTATTGCGTTTAATCATGTATTAGTGTAGTAGCCCTAGGAGGATCATTGTGGTTTACATATTAGTAATGTACTTTAAGTATAGTCAAACATGTCTTGTTTGGTATGTATGTGTTCACTGAGTGATTTCCTAAATCATAAGAGTAAGGAAATTTGTGTAGATTGTTCTGATATGTACATGGAATATTTCAGGACAAAGTTTAATAATCCACTCATCATTGAAGAGTGTGGAGGCACTCATCCGCAGGGACAAGGGGCTGATTAGCATAATAGGTGGAGAATCTGGCTAACACCCCGCCCAAAGACAATATTGATTGGAGTAAGCACTCTGGGCTGGACTAGCCCAGGAAGTGTTAAAATCCTAAGAACACAAGTTTTGCTCGTCGCTGCTTGCTTCGCTCTCTCTCTCTCTCTCTCTCTTGCTTCTTGGCACGCTTTGAAGGACGGGGCCGGCGGAGGGTCTCCAGAGCCAATCAACGTCGGGGAGATCAGCTCACGTTTACCTCGGCCTGGGGACCCAGCGAGAGCCGCCGCCTGCTTTTCAAACCTCCCGCCTTCATTCCACTCGGCATTCCGATTGGTCTTCCGAGACGCCTCTCACCGACCAGACCGCCGACGACACCACGACGTAACCAGGAAATCCCTTCAACACAGCTAAAGCAAGCGCAATACCCCAGAATCTAGCTAATCTGGTGTCTATAATAAGTTGAGCCCTTCTAAAGGAAGTGAAGACAACTTAATAAGTTGATGGTTCGTTCAGATCATGGTCTGTGAAATAGCATGCAACGCTAGAGACTCGGAACTTCATTCACCCTTCATCATCACCCGTTTGTGTGTATGTATGTGTGTGTGTGTGTGTGTGTGTGTGTGTTTATATGTTAGATTAGTTTTTATGGCATAGAGTAGTTCAATAAAGTCTGGTCTGTTCTTAAATATACGTGTCTTATTGCTTACAAGTGTCTATTGCCTTGAATTGCGATTCTGCTACATGCTCTTTAAATAATATGTCACTATGTTTAGGATATTATTGCCGGTGGCCACGGAGGTAATATCTAATGCATAATTGATGAATACACTAGTTTCAACTTATCGCTGGACGAATAGTTGATCAGTAATACTAAATTAGTCAAATTTCCCTTTTCGAGCTGATCTGTTAATCTCTCTGACATCTTTGGAGGAGAATAAAGATAGCTCAGTTTAAACAACTAATTTTTACTTACGTAAAATGGTGGAGAATATATCAAATTAACCCAAACAGCTTATTTCCACTACATATTCTGGTAGACAAGGCGGGCACACTTTAAAACTCCTGTCTCCTTTTAAAGCTGATTCACTACAATGTGAATCTTTTTTTTTTTTTTCAGTTATTTCATTTTAATCATTTTATTATCATTTTTATTTATTGTTTTTATTGTTGCAGTTGCGCCTGGGCCGTGAAATATTTCATAAAAATGTTGTTGAGGTACTAATGCAGAATAAGATATGGTTTGTAAATGTTCTCAACATAAAAAAAAAAAAAAATAAATAAAAAATAGTTTCAGAGTCGTGAATTTGCATATGGTTGGTTACCATGGTTACCACGTTGCATACAAGTTTAGGCGTAGTAGTCCAAAAATATGAAATATTAAATAACAGTAACAAATGAACACGAACAGATGTATGGTTTGGAGACAGCTGCACTGAGGAAAAGACAGGAGGAAGAGTTAGAGGTAGCAGAGCTGAAGATGTTGAGGTTCTCTTTGGGAGTGACGAGGATGGATAGGATCAGGAATGAGTACATCAGAGGGACAGCACATGTGAGATGTTTTGGAGACAAAGTTAGAGAGGCCAGGTTGAGATGGTTTGGACATGTTCAGAGGAGGGAGAGTGAATATATCGGTAAAAGGATGCTGAGGTTAGAGCTGCCGGGCAGGAGGCCGAGAGGAAGACCAGAGAGGAGGTTTATGGATGTAGTGAAGGAGGACATGAAGGTAGTCGGTCTGAGAGAAGAGGATGCAGGGGATAGGGCTAGATGGAGGCAGATGATTCGCTGTGGCGACCCCTGAAGGGAACAGCCGAAAGGAAAAGAAGAAGTCATTTTTCATCAATTTATATTTTGATGAACTGATGTTACAGATATGATTAAAATGAAAAAGCATTTAAAAATCAATAAATGTGTGCTAGTTTTGGTGAGATTATATTTTAACAGGTCTAATTACAGGTCTAATAAGAACAATTCTGGAGTCTAATGTATATATCTACCTGGAGTGCTGTTTTATTTAAATCTTGACAAATAAGAGTATTTCAGTTAATTTCGGGGATTGTGGTCAGGCCCTGCGGCCGGATCTCAGTGCCACGCGTCTGCGGTTGAGTGAAAGGAAGAGAAAGTTAAACCACGAGATCGACCACACGTTAGAAACAGGAAACGCTACACCACATAAATGGAAACAACAGCGGTGCATTTGTGTTTTCTTTACATTTAATTTTACAGGCTGGTTGCTTTATTAGACACACAGTCAGACTGATTTTTTTTCACCTAACACAAAGAAAATGACGTGTAATCTAATAACCGAAGCTGTGTCGATCGTTCCAAAAGGTTGTTTGAGGAAATTTATGTCGAAATGGTATATGTATTTAAAACAAGGCTGAATAAGTTAGAAATGTATTACTTAATGACAAAATACAAATACAAATACCTTTATTGTCATTTCAGTGGACAATTCCATACCGTACTGTTAAATATTTAAAAGAAACAAAACACACACACACACAAAAAATAATATAAAAGTAAAGAATAAAAAAGTAAAAATGCAGAAATATCTTTGAAATTATAGAAGTGTATAAAGTACAATTCAATTAGAACAGTAAATCAGTTATAACACTTAAAAATAATAACAGAGAGATTTTTAAGGTTGATACGTAACAATGTTAAAAGAGTGAAATTTAAATACAAATAAAAGTTCAATATATGTAGAATTAAACTACTGTTTATATACAATAATTAAATTGTATTGTTAAATGTTTCTAGATTTTTGTTTATTTATTTTTTTTAAATTCTTTGGAGAAATGTTCTTTTAAAAATGTTTATTTATTGATTCATCTATTTTTTTATCTAGAAATATTCTTGTAGCATATATTTTTAAATTAATATGTAACAGCTTGATGCGGAACAATATAAATATAATTAACTTATAACAGTATAACGTGATTAAAATAAGTAAGTACAAACACGCAAACAAACAAACAAACAAAAAAAAAGCTTTAATTTTAAATACCAATATTTTGTTGCGTTTTTATTGCGCAGCATTGACGGTCTTCAATGTGTACGCGCCGTTTCCGGGAAACCGTGCGATCTGATTGGACCGCTGTTGTGTTTTCGCGGGAAATTTTATCCTCGTGTTTTGTTTTTGTTTTTTTCTCCCTGTTGTAGCGGTGTTTGGGTGTTGACGTCTTCATCTTCTCGTCCACAAAGTGCAGGATGAATCAAGAGGAAAATAACAACACATCCGCTATGAGCAGTGGGTAAGTTTAGAACGTTTGGTATATTTTGAAAATATAATTAAATATATATATATATATATATATATATATATATATATATATAATGTCTGTATATAAGAGTAGATAATGTTACACCGTCCCATCGTTATTTACTCCAGGAACTAGACTCATTAAAAAAATCAATCTAATGCCATCAAACTCTGAGATTTAGTAATACTAGAGCAATGAACTGGATTTTTTTAAAAATGAAATCGCGCAGTTCACGTGGTGCAGTTGCGCGAGCACTGTTGCTAGGCAACTGAGAAACATGGCCGACGACCACGGGCTTACTAACAGAGTTAGACAGCGACACGTGTCCGTTAAGTGTTGTGTAAATGTGCAGCGCGAGTAAAAAACGACACAAACAACATCCGAAACATCAACATTTCCCTGAGAGGTGTTGGTGAAATCCTTAGATAAAAATTAGTAGAGCTAAAATTACACTTGACCTCGACAGCTAATCCGGTGCTACTTCCGGTGGTTCCGCCATTTTGAGAAACTACGTCACAACCAATAATTCGTTGGTTAAAACTCGAACTCGTCAAGATAAATCATAAAAGTAATAAGATTTGTGTGTACAGTAGATGATATTTTGGTTTAAAAAAATAAAAAATAAATAAATAAAATGTTGGTGTGGAGCCAACTGAAAAATAGTTTTTGGAGGGGGGAAAAAAGAGAGAAGTGAAAGTTTGACGTCATCAGAAAGGGGGTGGTGTGTGTTCATTTTGTCCCAAGGGTATACAAACTTTTGCACTCAACTGTATAAGAACTTTGTGTTATAAGAACTCCTGCATTTAGTCACGGCAAATACGCCGTTTATCTAAAATTTCTGAAATGATTCTGCTACCATGTTTTCCTCCAAACCTCTTCCTGTGACTAGTTTCTGTGTAACACCGAGTGTTTCCCTCGAACCCCGTACAGCATGGCCGTCCCCAGCAAGGCGAGGAAGAGACAGGACTACCTGGAGTGGTCTGAATATTTCATGGCTGTCGCCTTTTTGTCTGCTCAGAGGAGCAAAGATCCGAGCTCACAGGTATTCAGCTGCTGTAATCATCCCAGGAATGCTACTCATCCTCGTACTACTCATACTGAATATCCTGCGTATACACACACACACACACACACACACACACACACACACACACACACACATATTACACACTCAGTCTGTATTTATTCTTCTACACCTGTCTACTGGAACGATTTATAATCCCACTATCCATCACCCAGAAGAGGAAGGAGGTTTTCTTCCTCATGAAGTCTCGTGGTTGGAGATAAATCTATCACTCGCATTTCTGTGAAGCTGCTTTGCCACAATCTCTATTTTTAACAGCGATAAACAATTAAAATCGAGTAAAAGGAAGGGTGTGGAAATCTGTATGGGTGGAGCTTCCTAACAAACAGATTAGATTAGATTAGATTAGATTTCTCTCATGTTCATTTTGAGATTCTTTCTTTCCTTTTTCTTTCTTTCCATTTCTTTCTCTTCTTTTTGTTTGTTACTTTTGTTTTCCATTTCCTTTTGCTCATTTGTTTTGTTGATCTTTTTTCATTTCATTTCTTTTTGTTTCTTTTCATTTTTTAAAAAATATTTCTCATGTTCTCATTTCATTTTGTTTGATTCTTTCTTTCTTTTTCCATTTGTGTTCATTACTTTTTTTTAATTTCTGTTTTGTTTCTTGTTTTTTTTTGTTTCGTTTTTCACTTCTTTTAGTTTGATTTGTTTCTTTTTAGTTCGTTTTTTCTTTCCATTCTTTAATCATTTTTCTTTCTTTCTCGTTTATTTCTCTTATTTTTGTTTTACTTTTGTTTCCATTTCCTTTAGCTCATTTTTGTTTTGTTTCTCTGCTTTTCATTTCTTTTCATTTCTTTTTTCTTTCTCATGTTCTCAATTCATTTTGTTTGATTCTTCCTTTTTTTGTTTTTCATTCCGTTTTTTCTGTTTTGTTTCTTTTTGTTCATTTTTGTTTAGTTGGTCTCTCTTTCGTTTATCACTTTTTAGTTTGATTTGTTTCTTTTTAGTTAGTTTTGTCTTTCCGTTCTTTTGTTTATCATTTCGGTATCTGTCTGTCTGTCTCTCATTTATTTCTCACTTTTGTTTCATTTCCTTTTTTCTTTTAGTCTTCTTTTAGTTTTCTTTTTAGTCATTTGTTTCTTTCTTTCTGAAAGATGCACTAATCTAAGCTCTCTTTGTGTGTGTGTGTGTGTGTGTGTGTGTGTGTGTGTGTGTGTAGGTGGGAGCCTGTATTGTGAATCAGGAGAATAAGATAGTGGGGATCGGCTATAACGGGATGCCTAATGGCTGTGATGATGATCTCTTGCCCTGGGCTCGTGCCGCTGATGACAGACTGGACACTAAATATCCCTACGGTCAGTTTCCCTACATCACTGCAGCCTGCCAGGGTTTTTACCTAACTGTGTCTACACCTGAGTTTATATTCACTTTAATATTAATAATTATAACTATGGAGGCAGATCATATATGAAATACAGCTGTTGGTACTTGCTGCAGTGTGGTTATGATCCACTAGATGCCGCCAAATATTTAATATTTAATAGTTAATTTTCTGTTTGTGGTTGTTTGAGAGGAGAAACTTTGAGGGAGGGAAAAAACATTTAGATTATTTAATCTGTCTAGATAATGAGCATACACTGCAAAATATAGCCTGAGTATTATATTTTGTGTCGTTTCTAGCTAGAAATACTGTTGTAACTTAACATGATTAGTATTAAGAGATGCTCCAAATAAACTAAATAGCCAATATTAAACATGTATAAATAAAACTTTACGTTTTTATATATGGAATAAGATACTGTGTAGTGCTGTGATTGGAAAATAATCAACAGTGGGGTGGTGTGATGAAGTGGAGTTACTGTTACCACCGAATCAAAGTTGATTATTTTCCCGTAACAGCACGTCCCAGAGTGTTTTATTCCTCTTATACCACAACAATTTGTTAATAATTAGAATTTTTAGTTATTAAAGAGCCTCTCTTTTTTTTTTTTTCCCTCCCCTCTCTCTCGTCCAATCAATGAGACAAAATAAATGCAGCTTACCGAGAAACCGCAATGAAGATGACGGAAAACTTAAAGCTACTACATTTACATTTACGGCATTTGGCAGACGCCCTTATCCAGAGCGACTTACATTTATTTCATTTATACATCTGAGCAATTGAGGGTTAAGGGCCTTGCTCAGGGGCCCAACAGTGGTGGCATGGCGGTGCTGGGATTTTAACTCATGACCTTCCGATCAGTAGCCCAATGTCTTAACCACCGAGCTACCACTGCCACTATTACCTCTGACACTGGAGACTCCTTCCGTAAATGTTACATAAACATCTCCTTACAGAAAACTTCACAACATCAGTGATTACACATGGTTTTTATTGAATGAGCTGTTACTATGGAAACGATAACGTATTAGAACGAGCGCGTACATATAAACCTGTTATAGAAAATTCATCAACACCTTCTGAGAGAATTCAGCAGCACTGTGATTATTATTATTATTATTATTATTATTGATGACTGTAACTATAACATGTTTATACATGAAGGAGAAAAGGACGCACTGCTTTGATGTTGTTGTGATCTGTATGTTTAGGCTCGTACGCCATTTTTACACATTAGACACTCTGAGTTTTTGAACAGGTTGCTTTCTGTTCGCGCCTGAAAGCGGACTGTCAAAAACTCGAGTGCTCGCGGTCCTCAGCATAGCAACATCCAGCTGCTAATGAAGCTCTTCACTCCGTAATTAATGCTGGCAGAGAGAACGATTAGCCTGGGACTTCCTGTTCTGCCGTTCTGGAGAGCAAACATCTGTTCACACTCTAACACACTTATACTTACAATTTTAAATGGTGTGTGTGTGTGTGTGTGTGTGTGTGTGTGTGTGTGTGTGTGTGCGTGTGTGTGCGCATGTGCATGCATCTTAATCACTTTATCTTATTTGATTTATTAATTTTAAAGCTCCAGGATGTAAGATTTGGACACTTTGACCCTCTGGCTGTGTCCCAAACCACCTTCTGTGCATTAAATCTGATTTCTGATATTACTCAGTTAGATATTGTGTGATTTGGGACGCAGCCCAAACCAGAACCTATAATTCAAGAGAATTAAAAACTTTATTGTACACTTTATTGTCAGACTGTCACCGATATAAATAAACGTTGGTACATTTCTGTATTGTATGTTTATGTAGGTTTATTATATTAAAATATTATTAAAACATAAATAAATGAAGTAACAATTATTTAATATATTATTCTAATACTTATTATTATAGTTATTTTTTTGGTATTTAGTTCTGATTTTTAACCATATCCCACTCCTCAATGCTAATTGTTTTCATTTATTTCTATTGATTTATTGTTGGGTGTGTGTGTGTGTGTGTGTGTGTGTGTGTGTGTGTGTTACAGTGTGCCACGCTGAGATGAACGCCATCATGAATAAAAACTCGGCAGATGTGAAAGGCTGCACCATGTACGTCGCTCTGTTTCCCTGTAACGAGTGTGCTAAACTCATCATCCAATCAGGTGAGGACACACACACACACACACACACACACACACACACACACGGCTTTCTGAAGTTATCCACTTGGCCACACCCACTCGGCTTTCTGAAGTTATCCACTTGGCCACACCCACTCGGCTTTCTGAAGTTATCCACTTGGCCACACCCACTCGGCTTTCTGAAGCTATCCACTTGGCCACGCCCACTCGGCTTTCTGAAGCTATCCACTTGGCCACACCCACTCGGCTTTCTGAAGCTATCCACTTGGCCACACCCACACGGCTTTCTGAAGCTATCCACTTGGCCACACCCACACGGCTTTCTGAAGCTATCCACTTGGCCACACCCACACGGCTTTCTGAAGCTATCCACTTGGCCACACCCACTCGGCTTTCTGAAGCTATCCACTTGGCCACACCCACTCGGCTTTCTGAAGCTATCCACTTGGCCACACCCACTCGGCTTTCTGAAGCTATCCACTTGGCCACACCCACTCGGCTTTCTGAAGCTATCCACTTGGCCACACCCACTCGGCTTTCTGAAGCTATCCACTTGGCCACACCCACTCGGCTTTCTGAAGCTATCCACTTGGCCACACCCACTCGGCTTTCTGAAGCTATCCACTTGGCCACACCCACTCGGCTTTCTGAAGCTATCCACTTGGCCACACCCACTCGGCTTTCTGAAGCTATCCACTTGGCCACACCCACTCGGCTTTCTGAAGCTATCCACTTGGCCACACCCACTCGGCTTTCTGAAGCTATCCACTTGGCCACACCCACTCGGCTTTCTGAAGCTATCCACTTGGCCACACCCACTCGGCTTTCTGAAGCTATCCACTTGGCCACACCCACTCGGCTTTCTGAAGCTATCCACTTGGCCACACCCACTCGGCTTTCTGAAGCTATCCACTTGGCCACACCCACTCGGCTTTCTGAAGCTATCCACTTGGCCACACCCACTCGGCTTTCTGAAGCTATCCACTTGGCCACACCCACTCGGCTTTCTGAAGCTATCCACTTGGCCACACCCACTCGGCTTTCTGAAGCTATCCACTTGGCCACACCCACTCGGCTTTCTGAAGCTATCCACTTGGCCACACCCACTCGGCTTTCTGAAGCTATCCACTTGGCCACACCCACTCGGCTTTCTGAAGCTATCCACTTGGCCACACCCACTCGGCTTTCTGAAGCTATCCACTTGGCCACACCCACTCGGCTTTCTGAAGCTATCCACTTGGCCACACCCACTCGGCTTTCTGAAGCTATCCACTTGGCCACACCCACTCGGCTTTCTGAAGCTATCCACTTGGCCACACCCACTCGGCTTTCTGAAGCTATCCACTTGGCCACACCCACTCGGCTTTCTGAAGCTATCCACTTGGCCACACCCACTCGGCTTTCTGAAGCTATCCACTTGGCCACACCCACTCGGCTTTCTGAAGCTATCCACTTGGCCACACCCACTCGGCTTTCTGAAGCTATCCACTTGGCCACACCCACTCGGCTTTCTGAAGCTATCCACTTGGCCACACCCACTCGGCTTTCTGAAGCTATCCACTTGGCCACACCCACTCGGCTTTCTGAAGCTATCCACTTGGCCACACCCACTCGGCTTTCTGAAGCTATCCACTTGGCCACACCCACTCGGCTTTCTGAAGCTATCCACTTGGCCACACCCACTCGGCTTTCTGAAGCTATCCACTTGGCCACACCCACTCGGCTTTCTGAAGCTATCCACTTGGCCACACCCACTCGGCTTTCTGAAGCTATCCACTTGGCCACACCCACTCGGCTTTCTGAAGCTATCCACTTGGCCACACCCACTCGGCTTTCTGAAGCTATCCACTTGGCCACACCCACTCGGCTTTCTGAAGCTATCCACTTGGCCACACCCACTCGGCTTTCTGAAGCTATCCACTTGGCCACACCCACTCGGCTTTCTGAAGCTATCCACTTGGCCACACCCACTCGGCTTTCTGAAGCTATCCACTTGGCCACACCCACTCGGCTTTCTGAAGCTATCCACTTGGCCACACCCACTCGGCTTTCTGAAGCTATCCACTTGGCCACACCCACTCGGCTTTCTGAAGCTATCCACTTGGCCACACCCACTCGGCTTTCTGAAGCTATCCACTTGGCCACACCCACTCGGCTTTCTGAAGCTATCCACTTGGCCACACCCACTCGGCTTTCTGAAGCTATCCACTTGGCCACACCCACTCGGCTTTCTGAAGCTATCCACTTGGCCACACCCACTCGGCTTTCTGAAGCTATCCACTTGGCCACACCCACTCGGCTTTCTGAAGCTATCCACTTGGCCACACCCACTCGGCTTTCTGAAGCTATCCACTTGGCCACACCCACTCGGCTTTCTGAAGCTATCCACTTGGCCACACCCACTCGGCTTTCTGGCATGGCATGATCCATTTAGCCACACTCTCCTTTGTGCAAGATGAAATGGGAATTTTTTTGATGTGAAGCAGATGAGAGACTTGCTCACTGAGTCATTTCAGTTCTAAAATACAAACAGTGATCGTCACAGCCTTATTTAATTATTTTTAAAATTATATAAAAATGTTTAGAAACTGTGTTTAGAAAGTGTTCCTATGGACACTTAAGCTTTAAAGATCCACTATCTGTGTGTGTGTTCGTGTGTGTGCACCTCTCTGAATCTCTCTCATCTCCAGTGTTACTTCTTATGTTCACTTCAGGTATAAAAGACGTAGTTTATTTGTCAGATAAATACCACAGCACCCCGGAGATGGAAGCTTCCAGAAGACTGCTGGATTTGGCGCGTATCCAATACAGGTGAGTCTCAGCACAGGTGAGGTCTGTATTTACATCCCTGCATATGAGCCAGACAGCAGAGGGTGGAGGAGTTCTGTTATAGACACTTGTAAGCCTTGATTATACTTCCCCATGAACCCCACTTCCTGTTTTTGAGAGCTCACACCCCCCCTCAACCCAGCCAGGGGCAAAAACACGCTTGTCAAGTATATTGTCTGTTATTAATTGGAAAATAAGATGAAATAAAAACATCTTGGCATATTTTTGTGTTCGGTTGTTAAAATGTGAAGCTCCTATGCACAGTGTCTGAAACAGTCTACAGTCTGACTTTTTATTTTTTGATATTTTCTATCTCGCATGCACACTACCTGCAATTCATTGGGTCGTAACCCACGGTTCGGATACCTCTGATTTGGAGCATCGCCTCGGAAATTAACACTAGGTTTCTGTGTAATGCCACCCCATTACAGCTGTATATTATAGGAGACTGCACTTTGTAGTTATTGTTTAATTATTTTTCTCATTCTGTTTTGTGTTTGTGTTTTTCAGGCAGTTTCAGCCGAAGCGGAACAAGATCGTTATCGATTTTGACTCCATCGGTCTCTCTGCACAGCGCGAGTGTAACGGAGACCGCACACCGGCTGTAAATGGCGGAAATCCCGAAACACCGAACAACGAAAACTGAAAATGAAGGAAATACCGAACTGAAACATTGGTCTTCTATAAGATTAGATATTTTAGGGATCACTCAAATACTGAACCTCACCGAAATAAGTTACAGAAATTTGACATGATAGGTGAGTACTGAAATACTGAGGTTCGGTATCTCTCTAATGTTTGGTCTTTCAGCGGTTGTCACAGAAAATGTCCAAATACTACTAAATAGAGAAAACTACAAGCCAAACATCAAAATACTGAAATACCGGACATTCTGAACATTACTGATATACCAAACGTTAAAATAATTAAAATGAATTTTCATTAAAAAAGGAAAAGTGCCTAATATAGAGAAATATTGAGCTATCGAATGTCACCGGACTAGAAAAGATGGCTGAATTATTGAAAATTACCAAATAAAACTGAATAATCAAAGGTTGCTGTAATACTGAATGTTACTGAAGTGCTGAAACATGAAAATCAAGTACCACTGAAACAGATAAATACGTTTTTAAAACGCTGATGGATTTTAGTAGGCTGAAAATCTACTGAAAATGACAAATATCGGACATCACTACACTGAACAAATATTTCACGTCCTGTACTGTAATTTAAGAACGGGTGAAAATACTTAACTGCCAGATACTACATTTATTGTTAAAGTTATAATTAAAGTGCTGAAATGCCAGCTGAAACATCACAAACAGTAAATTATAGAATACTGAGCATTACTGAAATAGTGTAATGAAGCAGTTCTGAAGCAATTAGAACCTTTCCCAACCCCAATACCCCCCCCCCCCCCCATTTCAGTGTTGGTGCATTTAAATGAACTGCCTATTTTTATATATAGATTTAAATTCATTAAAGCCTTGTAATATATTATCTGCCTTTTCACTCTGCTTTCTGGCCAAAAAACTTTGTTTGCAGTTTACCAATTTAAATGTGATGATGTGCGCAAATCTTTTTTCATCCTTCATTTTAAGGTTTGTGATTTTATTCATTTTACTTTGTTGTTTTTAATTGAAGTATATATTAAATATGTTATGAGGTGTCCTGTGTCTTGGCTTTGGTTTTAGAAAATTAAATAACACTTTGCTGTAGCTATGCTGGAAGATTGCTCTGAATTAAAATTCTCTTATTCAGAGATTCAATGGAGTAAATACTTGTTTAAATTTATATATATATAAACATTGCTAGTACAGCCTGTCCCTTAGAATTAGCATGTTTGGGGGTTTTTTTCTCTGACTTTGACCACAGACAGATTTGTCTGGTATTTGCTAATCTAGCTCTGTCTCTTCTCCTCTGTCTGTCAGATCAGCAGCCTTTGTGTACTCACCAGTTTCTCCAGCATCTGACTCTGCCTGTGATACCTTTCTGTATCTCAACTTTGTGCTTTCTTTGACTGTTTGGTACACGTTGGACATAATACAGTAAAATACACTCACCGAGCACCTTATTAGGAACACCTGCAATTATCTAATCAACCAATCGTCAGGCAGCAGTGCAATGCATAAAATCATGCATACACAGACCAGCAGCCATCAGACCATCAGAATGGGGGAAAAATGTGATCTCAGTGATTTTGGCCGTGGCACGATTGTTGGTGCCATACGGGCTGGTTTGAGTATTTCTATAACTGCTGATCTCCTGGGATTTTCACACACAACAGTCTCTAGAGTTTACTCAGAATGGTGAGATAAGAAATAACATCCAGTGAGGGTAGTTCTGCGGATGGAAACACCTTGATGTTGATGAGAGAGGTCAACGGAGAATGTCCAGACAGGTTCAAACTAACAGAAAGACTACAGTAGCTCAGATAATCACTCTGTATAATTGTTGTAAGCAGAAAAGCATCTCAGAAGGCACAACACAAGGTTGAACCTTGAGACGGATGGACTACAACAGCAGAAGACCATGTCAGGTTCCACTCCTGTCAGCGAAGAACAGGAAGCTGAGGCTGCAGTGGGCACAGGCTCACCCAAACTGGACAGTTGAAGACTGGAAAAACGTAGCCTGGTCTGATGAATCTCGATTTCTGCTGAGGCACCCAGATGGTCGGGTCAGAATTTGGCACCAGCAGCATGAATCCATGGACCCAACCTGCCTTGTGTCAACTGTCCAGGCTGGTGGAGGTGGTGTAATGGTGTGGGGAATGTTCTTGGCACATTTTGGGCTCGTTAATACCAATCAGTCATGGCTTGAATGCCACAGCCTATTTGAGTATTGTTGCTGACCGTGTGCATCCCTTCATGGCCACGATTTACCATCTTCTAATGGCTACTTCCAGCATGATAATGCACCATGTCACAAAGCAAAAGTCGTCTCAAACTGGTTTCATGAACATGTCAATGAGTTCAGTGTTCTTCATTGGATGAAGTGGGATCTGAATCCAGTAGAACACCTTTGGGATGTGGTAGAATGGGAGATTCACAGCATGAAAGTGCACTTGAAATATCTGCAGGAACTGCGTCACGCAATCATGTCAACACGGACCAGAACCTCAAAGGGATCTTGTGGAAACCATGCCCTGAAGCATGGAAGCTGTTGTGAGAGCAAAGGGAGGCCCTACCCTATATTAGTATAGTGTTCATAATAAAGTGATCATTGAGGGTATGTTTCTCATATTAGTTTTATTTTCTATTTACAGGAACAGCGCACGTTTTGTGATCAGGGCTTTGAGTTTTGCATTGATGCGATTACAGAAATTTTTTAGCAGGTCACGCATTGACGCATTACATCCTTGACAAATCAATAAGTCTCTGAACATTTGCATTTTTCCACAAGATAAATGGCCATATATGTGTTTAAATAACAGTTCCTTGTTCCACATTTGCGCTTCAAAAGAACCAAGAGGTGAGTTTTACCTGGGCTGATCTGTAAAGAAAGCGAAAACTCTTGTAGTAGTTCAATTCAAGTCAGTTTTATTTATACAGGTGCATCTCAATAAATTAGAATGTCGTGGAAAAGTTCATTTATTTCAGTAATTCAACTCAAATTGTGAAACTCGTGTATTAAATAAATTCAATGCACACAGACTGAAGTAGTTTAAGTCTTTGGTTCTTTTAATTGTTATGATTTTGGCTCACATTTAACAAAAACCCATCAATTCACTATCTCAACAAATTAGAATATGGTGACATGCCAATCAGCTAATCAACTCAAAACACCTGCAAAGGTTTCCTGAGCCTTCAAAATGGTCTCTCAGTTTGGTTCACTAGGCTACACAATCATGGGGAAGACTGCTGATCTGACAGTTGTCCAGAAGACAATTATTGACACCCTTCACAAGGAGGGTAAGCCACAAACATTCATTGCCAAAGAAGCTGGCTGTTCACAGAGTGCTGTATCCAAGCATGTTAACAGAAAGTTGAGTGGAAGGAAAAAGTGTGGAAGAAAAAGATGCACAACCAACCGAGAGAACCGCAGCCTTATGAGGATTGTCAATCAAAATCGATTCAAGAATTTGCGTGAACTTCACAAGGAATGGACTGAGGCTGGGGTCAAGGCATCAAGAGCCACCACACACAGACGTGTCAAGGAATTTGGCTACAGTTGTCGTATTCCTCTTGTTAAGCCACTCCTGAACCACAGACAACGTCAGAGGCGTCTTACCTGGGCTAAGGAGAAGAAGAACTGGACTGTTGCCCAGTGGTCCAAAGTCCTCTTTTCAGATGAGAGCAAGTTTTGTATTTCATTTGGAAACCAAGGTCCTAGAGTCTGGAGGAAGGGTGGAGAAGCTCATAGCCCAAGCTGCTTGAAGTCCAGTGTTAAGTTTCCACAGTCTGTGATGTTTGGGGGTGCAATGTCATCTGCTGGTGTTGGTCCATTGTGTTTTTTGAAAACCAAAGTCACTGCACCCGTTTACCAAGAAATTTTGGAGCACTTCATGCTTCCTTCTGCTGACCAGCTTTTTGAAGATGCTGATTTCATTTTCCAGCAGGATTTGGCACCTGCCCACACTGCCAAAAGCACCAAAAGTTGGTTAAATGACCATGGTGTTGGTGTGCTTGACTGGCCAGCAAACTCACCAGACCTGAACCCCATAGAGAATCTATGGGGTATTGTCAAGAGGAAAATGAGAAACAAGAGACCAAAAAAATGCAGATGAGCTGAAGGCCACTGTCAAAGAAACCTGGGCTTCCATACCACCTCAGCAGTGCCACAAACTGATCACCTCCATGCCACGCCGAATTGAGGCAGCAATTAAAGCAAAAGGAGCCCCTACCAAGTATTGAGTACATGTACAGTAAATGAACATACTTTCCAGAAGGCCAACAATTCACTAAAAATGTTTTTTTACTTCGTGTCAAATAAACAAATCACAGATATGACACAAAACAATTTTTGTTTAATAGCTGAACATTCTGGCTTTGTGAAATATACTGCAAACAAATGTAATTCAGTTGTTTTAATGAATGGCATATTTTTTCCCTGATCAAGTAGAGGAAAAAAACATATGGAATCGCCTTGTAATTTGTCTAAAAATGCAAATTAGTCTGCAGTTAAAAGAGAGCTTACAGACCTCTAAGTGTGGTGTGGTGATTCTATCATTTTTGCCGAGGGTTGTACATTAGAAATTTCCCAATCTGTTGGTCATTCTACCTGAATTAATTCTAAAACTAATTCAAACAGAATTTATTGTTGACCTAAATGTGAGCTCACTATATTAATACAGGTGCATCTCAATAAATTAGAATGTCGTGGAAAAGTTCGTTTATTTCAGTAATTCAACTCAAATTGTGAAACTTGTGTATTAAATAAATTCAATGCCACAGGCTGAAGTAGTTTAAGTCTTTGGTTCTTTTAATTGTGATGATTTTGGCTCACATTTAACAAAAACCCACCAATTCACTATCTCAACAAATTAGAATATGGTGACATGCCAATCAGCTAATCAACTCAAAACACCTGCAAAGGTTTCCTGAGCCTTCAAAATGGTCTCTCAGTTTGGTTCACTAGGCTACACAATCATGGGGAAGACTGCTGATCTGACAGTTGTCCAGAAGACAATTATTGACACCCTTCACAAGGAGGGTAAGCCACAAACATTCATTGCCAAAGAAGCTGGCTGTTCACAGAGTGCTGTATCCAAGCATGTTAACAGAAAGTTGAGTGGAAGGAAAAAGTGTGGAAGAAAAAGATGCACAACCAACCGAGAGAACCGCAGCCTTATGAGGATTGTCAATCAAAATCGATTCAAGAATTTGCGTGAACTTCACAAGGAATGGACTGAGGCTGGGGTCAAGGCATCAAGAGCCACCACACACAGACGTGTCAAGGAATTTGGCTACAGTTGTCGTATTCCTCTTGTTAAGCCACTCCTGAACCACAGACAACGTCAGAGGCGTCTTACCTGGGCTAAGGAGAAGAAGAACTGGACTGTTGCCCAGTGGTCCAAAGTCCTCTTTTCAGATGAGAGCAAGTTTTGTATTTCATTTGGAAACCAAGGTCCTAGAGTCTGGAGGAAGGGTGGAGAAGCTCATAGCCCAAGCTGCTTGAAGTCCAGTGTTAAGTTTCCAAAGTCTGTGATGATTTGGGGTGCAATGTCATCTGCTGGTGTTGGTCCATTGTGTTTTTTGAAAACCAAAGTCACTGCACCCGTTTACCAAGAAATTTTGGAGCACTTCATGCTTCCTTCTGCTGACCAGCTTTTTGAAGATGCTGATTTCATTTTCCAGCAGGATTTGGCACCTGCCCACACTGCCAAAAGCACCAAAAGTTGGTTAAATGACCATGGTGTTGGTGTGCTTGACTGGCCAGCAAACTCACCAGACCTGAACCCCATAGAGAATCTATGGGGTATTGTCAAGAGGAAAATGAGAAACAAGAGACCAAAAAAATGCAGATGAGCTGAAGGCCACTGTCAAAGAAACCTGGGCTTCCATACCACCTCAGCAGTGCCACAAACTGATCACCTCCATGCCACGCCGAATTGAGGCAGCAATTAAAGCAAAAGGAGCCCCTACCAAGTATTGAGTACATGTACAGTAAATGAACATACTTTCCAGAAGGCCAACAATTCACTAAAAATGTTTTTTTTTTTATTGGTCTTATGAAGTATTCTAATTTGTTGAGATAGTGAATTGGTGGGTTTTTGTTAAATGTGAGCCAAAATCATCACAATTAAAAGAACCAAAGACTTAAACTACTTCAGTCTGTGTGCATTGAATTTATTTAATACACGAGTTTCACAATTTGAGTTGAATTACTGAAATAAACGAACTTTTCCACGACATTCTAATTTATTGAGATGCACCTGTATATATGTATGTATGTATATATGTATGTATGTATATATGTATGTGTATATATATATATATATATATATATATATATATATATATTAGTGCCCTCCACTAATATTGGTCAAATTGAGCAAAATCTGTGAAAGATTGTCTTTATTGTTTAACCTTTAAAAAATATATATATTTTTTAAAAGTCACAAAAATACTCTGCTCTCATTGATATCAAACAATTTCGAGGTCCACGCTGGTGGACTCTCCTCTTAAGTTCACCCCACAGGTTTTCTATGGGTTTCAAGTCAGGGGACTGGGATGGCCATGGCAGGACCTTGATTTTGTGGTCAGTAAACCATTTTTGTGTCGATTTTGATGTATGTTTTGGATCATTGTCCTGCTGGAAGATCCGACCACGGCAGAAAAACAAGGTCCTCTGGCAGAAAAACAGCCCCAAAACATTAAAGAGCCACCACCATATTTAACCGTGGGCATGAGGTACTTTTCCATATGCCTACCTCTCTGTGTGCACCAAAACCAGCTCTGGTGTTTATTCCCAAAAAGCTCTATTTTGGTTTCATCTGACCATAGAACCCGATCCCATTTGAAGTTCCAGTAGTGTCTGGCAAACTGAAGACGCTTGAGTTTGTTTTTGGATGAGAGTAGAGACTTTTTTCTTGAATCCCTTCCAAACAACTTGTGGTGATGTAGGTGACTTCGGATTGTAGTTTTGGAGACTTTCTGACCCCAAGAAGCAACTAACTTCTGTAGTTCTCCAGCTGTGATCCTTGGAGATCTTTTGGCCACTCGAACCATCCTCTTCACAGTGTGTTGAGACGATATAGACACGCGTCCAATTCCAGGTTGATTCAAAACATTTCCAGTTGACTGGAACTTCTTAATTATTGCCCTGATGGTGGAAATGGGCATTTTCAATGCTTGTGCTATTTTCTTATAGCCACTTCCCATTTTGTGAAGCTCAACAACCTTTTATCGCACATCACAGCTATATTCCTTGGTCTTACCCATTGTTATATGGGCACCAAGGGTGCCAATATTAGTGGAGGGCACTGTGTGTGTGTGTGTGTGTGTGTGTGTGTGTGTGTGTGTAATCTTTAGATTTTGCATGTTGCATGTTCTGAATGTTTTTTTTTTAAATTCAGAATAAACAGCTGTATTTTCAAAGCCTAAGTGGTGTGATGGCCAGCAAATGCAGCAGTGAACCAGTGCCACGTAAGCGGTAAGTGTAGGAAGTTTGTTATACACATTAAAGTTTTGATTTGTGTTACTAAGTTATCATATTGGACCATTATCACTCACTTTGACTTGATTTTTCTAACTCTACTAATGATGGCTAGCCAAATGCATAGATGTACTGTATGCTATATACATTTGATGTACTTCAGTAATAAACACAGCCATGAAAATATTTACAGCATTTGGCAGACACCCTTATCCAGAGCAACTTACATTTATTTCATTTATACATCTGAGCAGTTGAGGGTTAAGGGCCTTGCTCATGGGGCCCAACAGTGGCAGCTTGGCGGTGCTGGGATTTGAACTCACGACCTTCCGATCAGTAGCTCGACGTCTTAACCACTGAGCTACCACTCTTTACAAACCAGATATTTCAGGTCACAAGGCCAGGTCACACCAGCGTATATAGTGAGGGGAAATGAGAATTTGGACAGAAAAATACTTTTTCTTATTTAATATACCAAAAGTATGTGGACACCTGACCATCACACCCACATGTGGTTCTTCCCCAAACTGTTGCCACAAAGTTTGAAGCACACATTGTATAGAATGTCTCTGTATGCTGTAGCGTTACAGTTTCCCTTCACTGGAACTAAGAGGCCCAAACCTGTTCCAAGCATGACGATGCCCCTGTACACAAAGCGAGCTCCGTGAAGACATGGTGTGTTAAGGTTGGAGTGGAAGAACTCAAGTGTCCTGCACAGAGCCCTGACCTCAACCCCATGGAACACCTTTGAGATGAACTGGAACACTAAATGCACCCCAGGCCGCCTCACCCAACATCAGTAATGCCGAATATTGTCGCTGAATCAGCAGAAATCCCCATAGCCACCTTCCAAAATCTAATAGAAAGCCTTCCTAGAAGAATGGAGGCTGTTATAGCAGCAAAGGAGGGACCAAATCCATATGAATGTTCAGCAAGTCTGTGATGATCAGGTGTCCTCATACTTTGGGCATATAGTGCACCTTTACACACACGATGCATTTTGGCTTTGTTTTTATAAATACAAACAAAAAAGTATGCATTCATAAGAATAAACAAATATGTTTTAAAAACAACAACAACAATTAGATAGGAAAAAAAGTATTCAGACACCACAAATTACCAACATTAGTACTTTTTTTTGCAAAGCTGCTGTTGGAAATTACAGGTTTGAGACATCTACAGTAAGAAGTAATTCGCTACTTGAAGCACTGTGGTACAATTTTCTCTCCATAAATTTTCAACGGGATTTAAGTCGGCCAAGGCCTTCTTGAGTGATTGTGGCTGTCTGTTTGGGGTCATTGTGTTGTTGAAATGTCCATTTTCTCTGCAGATTCAGTTTCTTGGCCAATGATATTAAATTGAACTCTAATATATTCCAGTACATCATTCCATTCATGTTTCCTTCAATGACATGAAATGTGCCAGTTGCATTTGCAGAGAAGCAGCCCCATATCATGATGCTCCCATCACCATGCTTCACTGTGGCTATGGTGTTCTTGGGATCATTTTTGCAAACCATCTTTCTTCAGACATGACAAAATTATTCATTGCTAAAAAAAAATTCTATTTGGGTTTTCTCAGACGAGTATATCGTTCCAAAAGAGTTCTGATTTGCCTACTGCATTTAAACTCTCATCTCAGTCCATTTTTTTTTTTTTTAAGCAGAGGAGTTTTGCTTGGCGTGTAGGAATGGAGATGATTACAATGCAGTACATTGCTTGTTGTTCTCTGTGTAACTGTTGTTCTGGCTGCTTTCATGTCGTCCTGCAACTCATTTCAAGTGACTGCGGGCTTCTCTCTTACCTTCCTCATCATTAGCCTTTATAAGTACAAAATCAAAAGACATTATGTGTGTCTTTGTATATATATATATATATATATATATACTGGAGGTATATTAAATAACAAACAGAAAAAAGGGTCCAAATACTTATTTACCCTCACTGATCTCGCTTTCCTCAAACCAGCTACAGGGCAGCTGGACAACATACGGACGAGGTATATTTTATGGCTGTTGCCCTCCTGCTCGCTAAGAAGAGCCCTGATCCTCACACAAAGGTATCAAACACTGTGTCCTACTTGCAATGTCGTCCCCTTATTACTGCCTTCCTATGAGGTCCACAAGGACAGTGGGTGTCCAGTCTTTCTATTTCTATTTGGAGATTTAAAAAGATGCCCACAAATATCTCTATTAGTGCTTTTTTAAACAAGACGGTGTGGCTCGGGAAATTACCCACAATCCTCTGTTAACGCTGTTTATGCTGCCAAGAGAGCCACGTGTTACCCTAATACTCGTACTGAACCCTTCATGGCTAGGAACCATGTGCGCCACACTAGGGCATGTGCGCGAAGTTAAAAATAGTGCAGATCATCGATTGGTAAAACACACAGATTCCCTGATTATCAGCCAAGTGAATATAAATAATTTAAGCAAATACTTTTAATTTATTTCTAGTTGGGGCCAATCTCACATGGCTTCCTGTTCACTTCCTGTTTTGCGCCTTACATAAGATATAAACTAATGGAGTTGAGCGCCCTGTTTAGTGTTCTCATGTACACAGTGTAGGAAATGCACGACTGCTTGTCCATCATCTGGTAATGTTTGCTCAAACACCTCTGTATTTTCACTGAAGATTAAAGTATTGGCACCCGTGGCCATGTCTTGAAGCACGAGAGAGGGAGAGCATGTGATATCGATATCGATCACCTAATTCCATCTATAGAGTATTGTGATGTGGTACAACATTCCTACTATATTTTGTGCAATTTCTGTTTTGTTGAAATGTTTTACCGACATCTGCACAATAAAGAGAACTTGGAGATATTCTCAGATTTATTATTATTATTTTTTCATATACTCGAGGATCCATTAGGGTCATCAGTTATCTTCCTTCTCTACTGTGTTGTGGTGATACACACTTCTCTATTGATCTACAGTCTCTTTTGTATTTGTCACCAACCTACCAAAGACAGTCCCCGTCTGAATTTTGCACCTTCACAAGGTTTCCTCCGCTTTCATTTGTCCTTATGGAGGGTCTGAGGTTCAGAGGCTGAAGATTGTTAAATCCCCTGGCTATATTTTCAGCTTTTTATTTAAATTTGGCAGGTTGGCATCAGTTTCTCCAACTTTCTTCTCCTTCCCTTTTTCTAAACGTGATTTAATCTGAACTCTTTTTTTTTTTGTGTAGGTGGGTGCGTGCATTGTGAATCAGGAAGGGAGCATTGTGGGTACCGGCTTTAACAAAATGCCCAATGGCTGTGATGATAAGGGCTTCCCCTGGGAGCGTGAAGCTGAAAAGAGACTGAACACAAAATATCCGTACGGTGAGTTACCGCACCGCAGCCTGCTTTAAAATGCTGTTACGCTTTATTTTATTTTATTTTTTAGCTGTAACCCAGCGTGGAATTTCTGTGGCTGACATTTTAGTGCCTCTGTAGTGCTGATGAAGTCACTTGACAGTCCAGTGAAAACAGGGTTTTACTCCAGCTCCCTGCTCAGTGTTACTTCTCATACAGAAGTTGAGGGAAATTAATACATTTACCATGAACCCTTAAAGCCATAATAATATTTTTGTTTGCAAACATAACTAGCCATCTAGCACTTTATAACTTTTGCAGTAGCGGTCTTCCTGAAACTAACTAACACAGTAAATAGTCAGATTGATTAAACTCTAATTTATTGACACATCTATAATGCGATTACGACAGCAGATAATTACATCCTCAGAAAACCGCGGTTCTTACAAGACTTGAATATCCCCAGATCCCCAGACCTTACACAGTGCTGCTGTACACTTAGAGTATTTCTATAATCTAAAAAATATATTATTTTAAATGTTTTCCTCTTGGTTGCAGTGTGTCATGCGGAGCTGAATGCCATCATGAATAAAACCTCAGTGGATGTGAAAGGATGCACCATTTACGTCACTCTGTTTCCCTGTAACGAGTGCGCCAAAGCCATCATCCAATCAGGTCATGGAGAACACACACACACACACACACACACACACACACACACACACACACACCTCTTACGCAGTTTATAATGTAAATCTGTCTCGTAGCAAACTCCTGAATGTGTGTGTGTGTGTGTGTGTGTGTGTGTGTGTGTGTGTGTGTGTGTGTGTGTGTGTGTGTGTACCTTAATCACAATTTCCACTACAGGTATAAGAAGTGCCGTTTATTTATCAAATAAATATGCAGATACAGAAGACGCAGAGGCGTCTCTCAGACTGCTGAACGCAGCAGGTATCACGCACAGGTGAGTCTCCAAAAGGGCGTGTGAGCACGTGTGCCACTTTATTAGGAACACCTAATTCATGCACTTAATGGCAGCAGCAGCACAATGCAAAAAATCATGCAGATACAGATCTATGCAGATGCAAGAGTATTTTCAAACTAGCCCAATTTGGCAGCCCTGTCATTAACTGTCCTGTCCTCTGCTGCTGCTCCTCGAGTATCATTCATTCCTGCCCCAAAGGGCCTCTATTAGCGCTTGTTGTGATTCCCATTTTTGAACACTAGGTGCAATAATAAATGTATAGCGCTAAATGGGCCGGTGTGCATGCTGCACCACGATTGCACAAGAAGAAAGGTGAGCAAATAGTGAATTATTTTTTAATCAGACACTCAAATTAGGGAATTAGTACTTCAATGGAATTTAAGATGTAGAGAGTTTTGAATGAAAACTTTATAAAAATTAACATTGAATGCCTGACATACTGTATACGGTGGGGCTAAACGCTTAGGAAAAATACTTTATATTAAAACCCCGCATCGATGTTAGAACACGACAAATAACTCGTGCTGTCCGCACTTTGTCTACTGAGAAAAAGAATATCTTGTTGCGGAGGAGGAGATTTATAACATGCTGTTGAGTGTCTGCTCCTTATTTTTCAACCAGTCGCTCTTGGATGCAGTACAATAACACCATTACAGCACTCAGGAACACTCCAAATGATCTATTTTTTCTCTCTGATATTGTACTTATAAATGTGTGAGTGGACAGATTTATAATATTATGGATTTTATAGACCTTTATTGTAAAGTTAATGCAGATATCATACTTTATCATTAATGCTGAATTCATTTCTTTTCTGTTTTGGGCTTTTTAGGCAATTTCTGTCAGAAACTGAAGTCCGTGACTTACTGATGTCCGTCTTCCCTTTGCCGAGTGAATGAGGCCGGGGCTGCGCTCTTCACCACTGAAATACATTCAGATGTTACTAAAACATTTAACTTTCCCAAAACACTAAAAAAAAATAATCCTAGTATATTCAAAGTTCCTTCAAACTGCTAATAGGTGAAAATGCTGAAAACTGAAAAGCCATTGAAATGTTCAGACTTTACTGAAATATTGAAATTCACTTCTTAAACATTATTGAAAAAGTTAAATTATGACCAAAAAAAACAAAAATCATTACAGGAATTTTAAACCAAGCTTTATTTCCTCAGACATCATGCTCGCAGCATTTATTTAACTAGGGGGCGGTTTCTCTTATGCACGTACACTTTCTCATGTAATAAAAAAGCTTTTCTTAATTCATCTTAAATATTCTGATTCATCTTTTTGTTGGGCGAAAATTACGATGGCTAAATTAGCTATTTCACTTTCTCTGCTTTCTATACTTTGTTAAATAATATTATTATTAATTACCGAGTGTTGATTTGACCAAACTGAACAGCCATATTGAATAAGCATTATTCATGCTCAGTGGATTTGATTTATTTTATTCAGATGTCTTTAATAAATTACATTTTGTATACATAATGTGCTGATTTCACAGTTTTCATATTCCTCATAATGGGCCGTATTCAGAGTCAACTTAAGTCAAAAAGTTGCTTCAATATTTACATGGGGAGAGTTCCTCATATTCAGAGCCGGGCTATACATGTGCTTGAGTGGATTTACACATTCAGATTATTAAAATTGCCTGTGTGTAGGTTTAAAAAAAAAAAAAAAAGAAAAGAAAATTTTTTATAACATCTAAACCACTGCCTTTAAACACAAACACCTGCCTTTAAACTCCAAAAAAATGGGGTATGGAAAATGCAGAATGAAGAAGGAAATAATGTTTTTTTTCTTTTACTCCCCTCCAAAATACTAATTTCACTAATTTCCTATTCAAAATCATCAATTTGTGTAGTAGATTCCCTACCTACACATTTCCTCAAACAGATTCTACCAGACGCAATCGAACATCTATTAAAAATAATCAGTTACTCCCTTAGCAGGAAACTAGCAGTTATCAAACCCTTGAATAAAATCCTGACCTCGACCCTGTCAGCTGTCTACCTAAAGGCCAATATCAAACCTCCCCTTTATCTCCAAGATCCTAGAAAAGTTCGTAACACAGCAGTTATGCTCATACCAGCATAGGAACAACATTCATAAAATCTTTTCGTCTCCCTGCATTTAACTTTCTTTATCTGTGTGATGACCAGATTGACTCTCCTGATGATAATCATGTATGTAGCGGGTCCAGCACCTGATGGACGGTGGAAGTTAATGCGTTCTGATCTTCTTGACAAATCATGTGAGCAGAGAGTCTGTTCATTAAGGAAACCTGGAAACCATGTTCTACTTAAGGTTTTTTTTTGACACTCCACCCATGGGCCACAGAGGTCTCCATATCTTTGGTACACTTTCTGGCCACAGCTGATCAGATAAAGATATAAATACTGAGTTACTGGCAACCACCTAGCAATACCCTAGCAACCTAGTAACTGCCTTTATTGGTTTATTGTTTACCCAAATATGAACTCACTATTATATTAATATTAGCATCTGTTTACTTGCTAGATAGCCATAATTTATTTATTTTTTTAAATGGATGGTTCAAAATACATGGGGTTATTACAAGCTAGCAACCAAGCTTGGAATGCCATAGCAACTGCCTTGCAACACTCTAGCAACCCCTTTGTAGACCATAGAAACTGCCTAGCATCACCCTAGCAACTGCTTGGACCACCTGAACAACTCCATTGGAACCACCTACTGTAGCAACATCCTAGTAAGCACTAGGAAGCAGAACATCCTAGCAAGCAGAACATAATAGCAACTGCATAGCAACACCCAGCCAACAACCTGCGATTAACCACCTGAAACACTCAGCAACCACTTAGGAACGTCCTAGCAACTGCTTGCAATACCATAGCAACCACTTGGAATACCTTAAGGTCCCCGGGAAGTGCTTTGAAATGTGCACCGTTATTCGATGTGTTGATGTAATTTCCACTGAAACAGGAAGTCAGGGCGGGACACACTGAGTGGCTCCTCCCCTTTATTAAATAGCATTTAGGTTACCTCTCAACCCGGGCTAACCTTGACAGTTGTACTTGACAGTTAGTACCATGGATTTTTATAACGTTGGGGGCGGGACACCAGATTCTAGAGAGCATTTGATTGGACAGAAAATCTGATGAGAAGCTGAAGTGCAGAATGATGTCATTTTTTTGAAATTGTTGATCTGTATGGGTGGTAGAGAGAGAGACTGTAAATTTGAACGCGTATATCTTCTAAATGTGAATTTTGTCATTGTTTTGGAGCACACAAATGTGTGGTTAGCTTATAGATAACCTTAAGACGAACATATTCATACTAAAAGCCACAAAACTTCAATTTTGATTTCATGGGGACTTTAACAACTCCATTAAAAAAAAAAAACACCTAGCAACTCCAGGGCATAACATAACCCCCATAACTAATCTTCATTCAGGAATACTTTGTTGATTTTAAGCCATAATTAAGTGTTTAAAAAGGAGAGAACAGTTTAAATAAGGGATTTTCTATCAAATCAATTTCAACGGTTATTCGTCGGTTTGAGGAAGTGATGTATTTGTGCCTTGGGCATTTCCGGTTAGCACATTCAAAACAATAGCGGGAGGCGCTTTATGCACAATGAGGTTGCGATAACGTATTTAATCGTGCGATTAAAAATGTCAACATTAAAATTAGGACCATGTTGTTCGTTAGTTGCTCCCTCAGGACCGGATCTAAACAACTTTCGGAAATTAAAGTGTTTTAAACATTTCCGAAAAACAAAACACAACGTGACGCCTGGACTGCAGCAGTGAATCAAGAAGGCTGGGGCAACTGTAGTATATGTAGCACACGTTTTATTTCTGGTAATTATCACCCTCCAAAATTAGGATGTTCTTGGTCATCTGAATGACAAATATAAGATCCCAAATTTGAAACAATCCCAGTGAAAAGAGGGACTGAAATACTGCTCATATATGTGACAACTATTACATAGTTCTAATTAAAACTATAGTATATAGTAACGCTTGTGTCTGTAACAGGGTTGACACAAATATCAAAACATGAGGTAGATAAATAGTCATAAAATAAAAAAAAATACATAGCTTTAAGCTGTCTTCATTTCATGGATATTAAAAAAAATTATTAAACTTATTTTATAATATAACATATTAATAACATATATAAATATATATATATATAAATATATAATATTTTATATGTAAGGAATAACACACTCCAGACCGTGCTGTTATATGAAAATAATGCACATTGCGGCTCCAAGAGCCGCACCGAGTGTTAAATTTAAAAAATTGAGACGTGTGCAGCGTCCCTTCTGGTGTAAAAAGGGCTTTTTGGAATTTTTGGAAATGTATAATCTTTCTTTTATGCTGTGAGCTTCATATCGGACCACCTGCTCGTGACTGTATGAAAGTTAAAGCGGATTTAGGGTTTGAACCCCCTCGAAACATTTTCCATATACTTATTCCTGGATGGTTAACACGACACAACACACACAGCATAGCTGATTGAGTATAGTGCAATTACTGCTGATATTTTTCACATCATAAGATATCAGATTTCCCATATTACTAGCATGTAGTCATTATAAATTATGATTGACATCCTACTGTTGGTTACTACGGTCTGACATCCAACCAAAATCCAGGAGTGTATCCCACTTATCAGTTTAATTGTACAGATCACATGGTTATTTATTTATTTATTTATTTATTACACCCTAGTGACTAGTGAACTGTGCGGCTGTTATTTAGCAATTAATGGTTCCCAATCTTAAGCCTACTTAGAATAAGTGTCAGAATTAAGTTTCAGATTCCTCCAGGATGAATCCTGAGGGACAAAATGTTTTATGTTATCTCCAGTAAGAGATACAATCATCCTTACAGATTCAGATTCAAGATCTTTTTATTTCCGGTAACTATAAACACTACAATGTACATAACATTAAGGACATAGTAATGAAATGTATATAACATGACCTCTCTTTCCTCAAACCCTCTACAGGGCAGCTGGACAATATGAGGACGAGGTATATTTTATGGCTGTTGCCCTCCTGTTTGCTAAGAAGAGCCCTGATCCTCACACAAAGGTATCAAACATTTTGTCCTAAATGGTGCAATAAGGTGTAACAAGGGGGCCCTTATTACTGCCTTCCCATGAGGCCCACAAGGCCAATGGGTGTCCAGTCTTTCTATCTCTATTTGGAAATTTAAAAGGATGCCCACAAATCTCTCTGTTAGTGCGTTAGTGGCTCAGAAAATTACCCATAATCCTCCATGTTAACACTATTTCCACTGCTAAGATAGTCACGTGTTACCCTAATACTCGTACTGAATTTAGTTACCCTTCATGGCCAGGTACCACGTGAGCCATGCTGAGGCATGTGGGCGGAGCTAAAAATAGTGCTGATCATAGATTGGTAAAACACACAGACGCCCTGATTATGTCTGTGACCGTAATCGCTTCTCTACACAAAAATCTTCAGTAGTTGGCGTGTAATATCGGCCATAGTTTCTCTCTCTCTTTTTTTAAGCAGTCAAGCAAATATAAATAATTTAAGCAAATACTTTAAGCAGTTTTGGGGGCAAATCTAAAATGGCTTCCTGTTCACTTCCTGTTTTGTACCTTACATAGGATATAACATGATGGAGTTGAGCGCCCTGTTTAGTTTTCTCATGTGTAGTGTAGAAAATGCATGACTGCTTGTCCATCGTCTGGTAACGTCTGCACAAACGCCTCTGTATTTTCACTAAAGATTAAAGTATTGGCACCCGTAGTCATGTCTTGAAGCGAGAGAGAGAGAGCGAGAGAGAGAGAGCGCTTGTGGAAGGAAAACTGTAAAATCACTGATGCTATCGATCACCTGATTTCATCTATAGAGCATTTTGACATGGTACAGCATTCATCTTTAGTTTTGTGCAATTTATGTATTGGAAAAATGTATAAAATCATTTTCACTGATTTTTGCAACACATCTGCACAAGTGACAGAACATGAGGAAATTCTTGAAAATTTTTTTTCCACATGTTCAAGCATCCATCAGGGTCATCAGTTTCCTTCTCTACATCTATATTGTTTAGATCTACGCAATCTTTTGTATTTATCGCTGACCTACTAAACATCCCAGGGTTTCCTCTCCATTTTCATTCGTCTTCACGGAGGGTCTGAGGTTCAGAGGTTGTTGATTGTTAAAACCCTTGGCGTTATTTTGGGCTTTTTAAATAAAACTGACACGGTGCCATCAGTTACTTTCACTTTCTTCTCCTTCCCTTTTTTCTAAAGATGATTTAATCTGAACTCTTTTTGTGTAGGTGGGTGCGTGCATTGTGAATCAGGGAGGGAGCATTGTGGGTATCGGCTTTAACAAAATGCCCAATGGCTGTGAGGATGATTTTCCCTGGGAGCGTGGAGATCCTAGAGGATTGGAAACCAAATATCCGTACGGTGAGTTACCGCACTGCAGCCTGCTTTAAAACGTTCTGTTTCATTTTAAAATGTAAATACTTTACTTGTTTCCAAACCTAACTCTCTAACTAGTTGGTCACAATTTTTTCTCCCACTTTATTACTTTTACAGTAACACTCTTTCCCTGCTCAGATGCATACAGGGTAAACTGTAACTCTATTATAAAGTTGATTTGTATAGCACTCCTATAATACAGAACTGCAACGCAGCAGATAATTACATCCTCAGAAAACCACACTGTCTTACGACATGGTCTCCTGTATTGCCTGCAATTATTAATATCGCTGGATCCCCAGAACTTAAAAAGTGCTTCTTTATTTATCTCTACGATCTAAAAATATATTATTTGAAATGTTTTCCTCTTGGTTGCAGTGTGCCATGCGGAGCTGAATGCCATCATGAATAAAACCTCAGTGGATGTGAAAGGATGCACCATTTACGTCACTCTGTTTCCCTGTAACGAGTGCGCCAAAGCCATCATCCAATCAGGTCATGGAGAACACACACACACACACACACACACACACACACACACCCCTACCCTACCCTACTTAAATACAGCTTTATTAATGTTACACACTATTCTGCGATATTCTGCATGTATTTTACAGTTTATAATGTAAATCTGTCTCATAGCAAATGTAAGCCGTCCCAACAGGAAGTGTATGGATGTTGCTCGGTTAAATTACTTATCTAGTTAGCTAGCAGGTAAAGAGCTGACTTTTCACTGATGAAGCCTGGTTGTGTTTTTATCTAAGCTCAGACGCTAGAGAGCAAATGTCCCCTGTCATGTGTTAAAGCTGAATCCTGAATATATGTGTGTGTGTGTGTGTGTGTGTGTGTGTGTGATCACTATTTCCACTACAGGTATAAGAGGTGTGGTTTATTTCTCAAATAAATATGCAGATAGAGTAGAAACAGAGGCGTCTCTCAAAATGCTGAACGCAGCAGGTATTACACACAGGTGAGTCTCCAAAAGGGTGTGTGTGTGTGTGTGTTTGATTCAGTCTGCTGAAATACTTTGCTGGTTCTGAATCCAGACTGCAGTACGCTGATGTTGCCTGATAAAACAGTGATGTTGTACATTTAAAATGGGTGAAAACATGTTGTTGAATGTCTGCTCTGTATTTTTTTATGGATCAGGTTCGTAGACTCGTACTTGGATGCAATACAATTACACTTCATTATAGCAATCTGAGCACTGAATGCGCCTATTGATTTATATTTCCTTTATACTATAGTAGACTCATAAACATGCATGTGGTGATTGCTTTCTTTTTTGTTTTGTTTTGTTTTGTTTTGTTTTTAGGGAATTTCAGGTCAGGAATGAACTCTCTGACTTGCTGAGTTCCATCGAACCCTTTCCTGAGTGAATAAGACCGGGACTGCGCTCTTCACTGCTGAAATGCTGAATGAAACATTTATCATTCCCAAAACTAGTTAATAGGTGAAGTAACTGAAATTTTTAAACTTGAATTAACGTTTAATCTTAATCAAACTCTTAAATTAACTTCTGATTTGTTATCTTTTTGATTGTGGGGAAATTAAGTTCACTATATTAGCTATTTCACATACCGCTTTCTGTCTTTTCTTTCAAATGACTGATTATTAATTAATAATAATTACCGGATGTGAATTTGACCGAACTGAATAAACATTTCATTATCCTCAGTGTATTTACTTTCTTTTATTTAGGTGTATTACATATACTACATCTTACATACTGTACATAATTATCTTCATACGCAGATTGATCAGTTTTCATATTCGTCATATATATGACCTTATTCAGAGTTAAATTCAGACATTATGTCAGTATTTACATTGGGAAATTGGGAAATATTCAGAGTAGGGTTATGCAGGTGCTTAAGTGAATTTTCTGAGCTTCTCATTCATATTATTGAAATCACCTGTGTGAAGTTAATGCCTCTGAAGTTGCCAGATATTTCTTGAGTAGACGCATCGAAGACAGTGTCTTTCAGTAGGATCTCTATCACCATCTTTAAAATCAGGTATAGAAAATATAATAGAAATATAAAAACGAGAATTTCAAAATGAAATATAAAAGACTAATATGATGATGTATGAATGAGAAGATGGCAAGCATGAATATAAATCTAATAGGAGTCTAGTATATCACCAGTATATTGCTGTATGAATAATCCTAGTTGTAATTATCATATTACTGCACATTTGGTTTAATTTAACAGATTGGTTTCCATTCTCATTATTCAGCAGGACATAGAATAGCACTTGATCCAGCGTGTGTACAGAATTGAACAAAGTCAATCATAACATCATAATGCTTAGGAAGGATGTAGGCTTTTTTAAAAAAAATAAATTCCACTTTTATTTAGTTATTATTTAGTTATTTTTAGGTTGTTTAATTAATAAAATAATTACTTTTTTTTTATTCGATGCACTCTCCTATAAAGAAAATGTGCCCGTGGTTTAAAGGATAAGCTGACTGAGCGTTCAACTGCCACGCTTACAGAGAAACTAATTTCATTCAAAATTTTATCCTGGAAAAAGTTTGGTCTTTGAGATACGTGTCTCAGTGTCTCTGAGTAAGCTGCCTCGCGTCCGATGTGCTCTGTGAGACAGAAATCGATTTGATTTCAAGATCAGAATTGTGCGTAAGTAAGACGCACCTCATACTCAAATGAGGCATTATACTCAAATTCTGTTTCCACTTGCATAACTTCTAAATAGTGATTAGATCTGGAGTTCCAATGTTAGCAATTTTAGTATTAAATCCTTACTAAACAGGCTTAGCTTCTGAATATGGCCCATGATCTCATGCTACCCTGCTAAAATATAACATCAAACTATACAGAAAATTTTTAATTAAAGTCTCCAAAACTACAATCTGAAGTCACCTACATCACCACAAGTTGTTTGGAAGGGTTTCAAGAAAAAAGCCTCTACTCTCATCCAAAAACAAATTCAAGCGTCTTCAGTTTGCCAGACACTACTGGAACTTCAAATGGGATCGGGTTCTATGGTCAGATGAAACCAAAATAGAGCTTTTTGGCAATAAACACCAGAGATGGTTTTGGTGCACACAGAGAGGTAGCCATATGGAAAAGTACCTCATGCCCACGGTTAAATATGGTGGTGGCTCTTTAATGTTTTGGGGCTGTTTTTCTGCCAGAGGACCTGGACATTTTGTTAGGATACATGGCATCATGGACTCTATCAAATATCAACAGATATTAAATGAAAACCTGACTGCCTCTGACAGAAAGCTTCAAATGGGCCGTGGTCGGATCTTCCAGCAGGACAATGATCCAAAACATACATCAAAATCAACACAAAAATGGTTTACTGACCACAAAATCAAGGTCCTGCCCTGGCTATCCCAGTCCCCTGACTTGAACCCCATAGAAAACCTGTGGGGTGAACTGAAGAGGAGAGTCCACCAGCGTGGACCTCGAAATGTGAAGGATCTGGAGAGATTCTGTATGGAGGAACGGTCTCAGATTCCTTGCCATGTATTCTCCAACCTCATCAGGCATTATAGGAGAAGACTCAGAGCATATACTGACCACAAAATCAAGGTCCTGCCCTGGCCATCCCAGTCCCCTTAAAAAATTAAGGCTTTAAGGAAGAGTGCACAACTTGATATAAGAATAAAAATCTAGTACAAATACACAGTCAAGTTACACCTACTGACAATAGTATAAAGCACCCACAATAAAAATATTGAGTACTGAAGTAAAAAACAATTATACACATGCAAAAATTTACTTTAAACATAATTAAGGGAAACACTAAGCAACGTCAAAATCACTACAGTTTTTCTACAAATGTGAAAATGCCATGTGCTGTGCATGTATGCGTTTCCTCGACAGTTTAAAATGTCTGAACAACACCACCACCTGCTGCCTGAAGTAGTTCAGTGCACAGACTCAGTAACAGAGTCAGATACTGCTGATGAAGAGGAAGGAGAAGTGCCGTGAGAGGTGACTGTAGAGACAGTGAGGGCTCAGGCAGAACACACAAGGGGCCCTCCTGGATTATATTGTGTTGCAATATGATGATCTAATTTTAGAAAGTCTGAAAGTATTAGTTATATATAACTCAAAATAGATTCCACCTGTGATTGAGATGGGGTCCAGTTAACAGGGTTCCTGGTATAATGTTGTACATTACCCATCAGAGCTTTTGGGGGAGTTCTGCCATTCGAGATCTGACATTTTCATGCTGATCTGCTTCTCATACTTGCCAGGTTTCCTTAGTTCATTCCAGTTTCACCAGCTTTTCTGTTTCTCTGAAATCAGGACATTAGTCCGTCCGGCACATCCCACAGACCGTGGATCGGATTGAGATCTGAGGAATTTGGAGGCCGAGTCAACACCTTGAACTCTTAGTCATGTTCCTCAAGCCATTCCTGAACAATTTTTGCAGTGTGTCAAATAACATCCACATGAATGTCAGGACCTGAGGTTTCCCAGCATCACACTGCCTCCGCTGGCTTGCTTTCTACCCATAATGCATCCTGGTGCCATCTCTTCCCCAGGTAAGCGCTGCACACGCACCCGGCCGTCCACATATTGTAAAAGAAAACATGATTCATCAGACCAGGCCACCGTCTTCCATTGCTCCATGGTCCAGTTCTGATGCTCACGTGTCCATTGTAGTTGCTTTCGGTGGTGGACAGGGGTCAGCATGGGCTCTCTGACTGGTCTGCAGCTATACAGCTCCATACGCAACAAGCTGTGATGCTCTGTGTGTTCTGACTCCTTTCTATCAGCGCCAGCATTAACTTTTTCAGCATTTGGTAGGTACTAACCACTGCATACTGGGAACGCCCCACAAGACCTGCCTTCTAGTCAGTTTGTAATTAAATTTATTATATTTATTATTTTAAAACATAATTAATCACACTTTCAACATTATATCATCATATTGCCAAACACTAATTTGATGTCTTTGTTTGGTGTCTCGGCCATTAATAATAATTGTACTAACCGCATTTCCATAAAAGTTGGGATTTTTTCTAAAATGCAATAAAAACAAAAATCTGTGATTTGTCGAGTCTCTTGAAACTTTAATTAACTGACAAAAGTACAAAGAAAAGATATTCAATGTTTTCACTGACCAACTAATTGTATTTTGTAAATATAAACAAATCTAGAATTTGATGCCTTCAACACACTCAAAAAAAAAAGTTGGGACAGAGGCAAAATAAGACTGAAAAGTTTATAGAATATTCAAGTAACACCATTTTGGAGGATCAGGTTAATTGGTAGCAGGGGAGGGGATCAGGGTTGGGCATAAAAGGAGCCTCCACCAAAAGCTCAGTCTTTGCAAGCAAGGATGGGTCGTGGCTCACCACTTTGTGCCAAACTTCGTGAGAGAATTGTCAGTCAGTTCAAAAAGAACATTGCTCAACGCAAGATTGCAAAGAATTGAGGTCTTTCACCATCTACAGTGCATAATATTGTGAAAAGATTCAGGGAATCCAGAGAAATCTCATTGTGTAAAGGACAAGGCCGGAAACCGCTGTTGAATGTGCGTGACCTTCAAGCCCTCAGGTGGCATCACCTGAGGAATCGTCATGCTACTGTGATAAATATAACCACATGGGCTCGGGAGTACTTCGGAAAACCGTTGTCACTTAACACAGTCCACCGCTGCATTCTGAAATGCAACCCGAAACTCTATTACACAAGGAGGAAGCCACACATCAACTCTATGCAGAAATACCGCCGAGTTCTCTGGGCCCGAGGCAGTGGAAACGTGTGCTGTGGTCAGATGAGTCCATGTTTCAGCTTGTTTTCGGGAAAATTGGACGTCGAGTTCTCCGTGCCAAAGATGAGAAAGACCAACCAGACTGTTATAAGCGAAAGGTGCAAAAGTCAGCATTTGTGATGGTATGGGGGTGCATGAGTGCTCATGGCATGGGTGACTCGCTTATGTGTGAAGGTACCATTGACACGGAGGCGTACATTGGGATTTTAGAGAGACATATGCTGCCATCAAGGCAACGTCTTTTCCCAGGAATCCATGGTTATTTCAGCAGGACAATGCCAGGCCTCATTCTGCACATGACACAACAGTGTGGCTTCGTAGACACAGAGTGCGTGTGCTTGACTGGCCTGCCAGCAGTCCACATCTGTCTCCTGTGGAGCATCATGAAGAGGAGAATCAGACAATGGCGACCAAGGACTGTTGAGCAGCTGAAGTCTTGTATCAAGCAAGAATGGGCAAAAATTCCACTTGCAAAACTGCAACAATTAGTTTCCTCAGTTCCCAAACGATTAAAAAATGAATGTGTTAAAGGCATCAAATTCTAAATTTGTTTATATTTACAAAATACAATTAAGTTGGTCAGTGAAAACATTGAATACCTTTTCGTTGTACTTTTGTCAGTTAATTAAAGTTTCAAGAGACTTGACAAATCACAGATTTTTGTTTTTATTGCATTTTAGAAAAAAATCCCAACTTTTATGGATATGGGGTTAGTAATAAAAAATAATCACTGAATTATTTTGTTTTAATGTAACAATATTTAAAATCTTCCGCACTCAGCTTATATTCAGAATAGCACTTGATCCAGCGTATTTGTGCACAACAAAATAATAAATCAAGGTCAGGAAATCGTAATTATGTATGCAGGATATTGGGTGATTAAATGCAATCACACATTTAATTCATTATTTTAATTGATCAATTTAATAAAATTATGCCAATGTTTTCTTAATTCGATGCGCTCTCCAGTAAAGAAAACGGGCACATGGTTTGAAGGATAAGCTGACCGAGCACTAATCTCCTACACTTACAGAGAAACTAACTTCATTCACAATTTTATCAATAAAAAAAATCATGTCATGAGTTTACTGTCTGTGCTCTTACAATTAATTAATAGTCATAAGTAGGTGTTTAATCTTGGCTTTAAATGGCATTCAGTAGAGTTTTTGAGAGTATTCACAGCCAAAACGTACAGTTTTAATCAAACTCTTCCCATGAATGCAAAACTCTCGTCTAACTTCTTTAAAAAAAAACAAAAAAAAAAACAGCGTTTATGTTTGTAGTTAAGTCAGAGGTCTGAACACACATGTGGAATTATTAAATCTTCATTGTGCACTTAAATCAAATCTGAATAAGGCAGCGTAAGACCAAGTGCAATACTTGTGCAGGTGATGTAGGAGCTTAATATAGACGTTAGATAGCAAACATAAATGTAAATATTTTGCCATATATTTGTAGCAGGAGAGGCAGGAGATCATTTTCACTGTCTCTGGAAATCTGTCTTGTTGGTCATTTTAATCATCGCTGGAGAATAGAAAATGTAGATGGTTCATTATATATAATATGTACACGTCAAAAAATATCTTCATAAGAGAAAATATTTGAATATGGGAAATGTATATATTTTCTATTATGAGATTATAATAATAAATCAAATATAAGATTATTCGGGTTTTACGTGTTCTTATCCAGTTAGCAGATCATTTTGCTACCTTCTAGAAATAAATGCTTATAATTAGAAGAAAAAACAAAACAAACTGCCAACACAACGAGACTATTTCAAGCCAGAATGAGTAAAACTGTCTAGAAATAAGTTTATTAATCTTAACTTTGGTTCCTTATAATCGTATAATAGCAATACAAGATAAATGTAAATATATTCAAGATAGTTTCACATTTTTTATAGTGTCTTTGCATCTTTGTGTATTTTTATTTTTATTTTTTTAGCTTTAGCTATAAACTTTAAACTTCTAAGAGCTGCTACCTGTTAGGTTCTCTCTTTCTCCCGCTCTCGCTACGCTGCAAAATAAAGCGTAGCCTACTTCCGCGTTCCAAGGAGCGCATTCTCCTGTCAGAAGGACTTTCGTTTTGTTTACCCTGGCCACGTGCATGTGTTATTGTGTTCACGTCATGTCTCTGTCCCCGCCTCCTTGTTTTCTCATTGGTTCTAGTTCATTTGATGTAATGATGATTTCCAGGTGTCTTTGATTTCGTGTATGATTTCCGTGTGTTTAAATACCCCGCGCTGTTTCCGCTTCCTCATGGTGTATTAGCTTAGCTTAGCTTAGTTTGGTTTCGTTTAAATTCCGTAGCGCTTTGATCCGTAGTCTTTGTTCCTATGTCCGTAGTTCCGAGTTTGTGGTTCCCAGACCACTTCCTAGTTTCAAGTGTTTTTTCCCTGTCTTTTTGGATTACTGCTCCTTTTTGTTTGTGTCAATAAACTTTGCTGCACTATCTGACGTCTCCCCAGCGCGTGCATCCTGTCTACTCTCCTCCGACTCTTCAGCCCGCACCGGCTACACATAACACTACCAGAGTTCCAGTGAAGTCGTGATCATTAGTCTAAAGTGTACTGTTACATAACCATGAGGCCTTGGGGTTTAATTTGTGTTTTACAGTTTTAGGCAATTCTTCTGACACTTATATATGACGAAACATGTCGCTGCTGTTCATCTAACATCGATGTCATCGTGATCCGCTTAACAACCTGTGGGAATGAAACGTATCAATGTTTCAACAGCCTGCTTTTTAATTAGTTCTTATTTAATATTTAATATTTGAATGACACATGTTTTAATATATATCCACAGGGTGACACTTTCTCCCCTCATGTTTCACTTTTCCTGTAATGAGATTCTGAGTGTAAAGCTCCTTCGGGTGAGAAATCCCATCTACTGCACCTTTTATGTACTCACCGTATAAAGTCTGACAGTAAATAAAATCCTGAGACTTTCATTAGAGGTGGATCAAACATGGATGGACAAAAGAAAACGGTTCGATAAAAATGGAGAAAATCCTTGAAGACGCCTCCCTGCTAGCTGTGAGAGCTCGGAGGTTAATTCCCTCTCTACTGCCTCGTGAAGGTTTTGTCTTCTAGCTGTAAAAATATTCGCTGCATGACAGCGTTGATTATTATTATTATTATTATTATTATTATTATTATTATCTCCGCTGTATGGCTCTGTTTAATCAGTTTGACTCCAAAAAGCTGATGGAAGTTTTTTCAGTTCACATGCTGAATGGATCACAAATATCGCTGGAGATTATACAAGACTTTTTTGACCCCAAAGGGAGAAGAAGAATATCTTGCTGTTAGGTGTTGGAGGTATTGAACGTAAAAGGGTGAAAATATGCTGCTGAATGTTTGCAACACCACGTCTGAATCTTTGTCTAGCTTCGTTTGTATCAGTTGTTTAGAAAAGTTGTGTGTAAATGTTTTCGTAGGCCAGACCAAACTAAAAATTCCTGGCAGATTTACAGACGTTTAAATAACACTATGGAATTTTCTTCATACTCATGTGCACATGTTAAGAAATATCAATCAGCCCTAAATTACCAAGTGTGTTCACAGCATGGCCATTTTACATTTAGCCACACCCACAAAATTCCATAAAAGGCAAAGGTCACTGAGAGCTGGAAAACACAAAATAACGACTAAATAGTGAAACAGTGCAGCGTGTAATAAAAAGTAACGTGCTAAATACTAAACCGTGTTTTCTTTTTTTGAAGGAAATGTAGAATGCAATTAAGCAAACATTAACATCTCATGCAACAAGAAAGAAAAGACAGAATCTGTGTTCCACAATTTGGCATCTTTGTATATAATCTTGCATTTTTATTATATAATCTGCTTATTTATTCAAACATTTTCACTATTTCTTCTTTTTTTAAACAGTAGTCTGTATTTCTAGCCTCCTCCTGGCATTGATTTGTTTACAGTGTTATGTGCATAGTTTATTTATTTATTTTTTTTAAATTGGCTAAATCTTCCAATAATGCAGCTCAGCCATTGCAGCACATCGGTTTATAAGGTGCCATTACTTTGGCACTAATTGAATACCACAGACGCACACTAGCTCCTCCTCCTCCTCCTTTTATAGGGTGCCATTACTTCTGCACTAATTGAACAGCTTAAACATCTTATTTATCCTAATTTATGGATGTGTATTTGGAATTGCTTTATTTCAAGGCGTTAATATGAGTGGACTTTCACTCAATGTTAGTGAAATTTAATGTGTAATTAAAATTAATTCTGTTATACTGTACTCCATTCTACTCTACTCTATTCTTCTCTATTCCACTCCATTCGACTCCACTCTTTTACTCTACTCTATTCCATTCTCCTGCATTCCATTCCACTCCACTCTATTCTGCTCTACTTTATTCTACTGTATTCTATTCCATTCAACTCTATTCTACAGTACTCTATTCCATTCCATACTACTCTATTCTCCTCCACTCCATTCTATTCTACTTTATTTTACTTTATTTTATTTTTTCTTCTGTACTTTATTACAGTCCATTCTCCTTCATTGCATTCCATCCCATACTACTCTATTCTACTCTACTCTATTCTACTTTATTTTACTTCATTGCATTACATTCCCTTCTACTCTATTCTATTCTACTTTATTCAACTTTATTACATTCCATTCTACATTGCATTCCAGTCCATTCTACTCTACTCTATTGTGCTCCACTCTACTCTACTCTATTCTCTTCTACTTTATTCTACTTTATTTTACTCCATTGCATCGCATTCCCTTCTACTCTATTCTATTCTACTCCATTCTCTTCTACTTTATTCTACTTTATTTTACTCCATTGCATCGCATTCCCTTCTACTCTATTCTATTCTACTCCATTCTCTTCTACTTTATTCAACTTTATTACCTTTCATTCTGCTCCATTGCATTCCAGTCCATTCTACTCTACTCTATTGTACTCCACTCTATTCTACTCTGTTCTCCTCTACTTTGTTCCACTTTATTGCATTCCAGTCCATTCTACTCCACTCTATTCCATTCCATTCTACTATACTGTATTCTACTCTGTTCTCCTCTACTTTATTCTACATTCCATTCTACTCCACTCAAATCCATTTCATTCTATTATATTCCAGTCCACCTGACTGTTCTGTTCCATTCTTCCTTATTCTACTCTACTTTATGCCTTTCTAATCTTCTCCATTCCATTTTATCCTACTCTAATCTATTGTTCTATCGTAATCAACTCTATTCCACTCCTTCTTTCTATTTCTACTCTGCTCTATTATACTCCATTCCATTCTATTCTTTCTTGTTCCATTATATTCATTTACATTCTCCATTCTACTTTATTCTACTCTGCTCTACTCTATTCCATTCTATTTTATGACTTTCTATTCCATTCTATTCTATTCCTTCACACTCTACTCCATTCCATTCCACTTTTCTCTATTACATTCCATTCTATTCCATTCTGCTCTGTTCCATTCCATTCTTTTCTGTTCTACTCTTTTATATTCTACTCTGTTCCATTCCATTCTGTTCTATGCGCTGTACACTGTACTAAAATGACGTAAATAGTTTGTCAGTGGTAAACACTTGACGCATTACCTCCAGGTGGAGATATTTTACAGTGTGCCAGATGGGAATGTGATCTTGGTTAAAGATCCCACTGGCAGCGAATTTAAATCATCAGTCAGCCAGGCAACATCACTGTGTGAAACTACTGAAACTCGACATCATTACAGTAACAGATAACCCAGGTTCTGCCAAAACTCATTTTCATGCTTCTCTATAAAGCTCGTAATTAGTCTGTAACTAATAATAATATCATTCACAGGAATCTAAATGACTCCTCTGCTGGAACACACACTCGTGCTACATTAATATTTATTCTCAAATATCGAGTTTTCTCACCTGTGATCCTGTCTTCACTCTTCACCTCAGAAACGTGAAAACACTTCATCTTAGTGTTAATGAAATGTCATATTTCAGGGAAATAGTTCAGATTTATTGTTACTATTCAGGTTTTCTTATGTCCATGTTTAAATTCCACCTGGAAACATATGAATGAGAACTACACTAGTGACTTGTTCAACCGAATTGTATCTTTGTTTTAACTCTTAGGATCATTAGAGCTGATTAATGTAATAATAATAATAATAATAATAATAATAATAATAATAATAATAATAATAATAATAATAATAATAACTGTTCATACAAAAAGCAGTGCCCGGGGGCCATGGTCACTAGGGGGTCCTTGATCAGCATAGATTTTTGATCATCGTCCAGAAACTGACGGTCAGCCTGCCCCAGATTCTGAATAAAGTTGGTCACGTCTTGAGCGAAAGCTACTAAATCCAATCTTATCACATCACAGCAGATTCAGTTGTATCAATGTGTCAAATATTGAATTATTGGCTTAAGAATTCAAAATCGTATTGTATCATGTGGAAGCCTGAGGTTTACTCTTCTACCAGTGCAAAAACATTTCAAAAGTTTTTCCCCCCCCTTAATTTTCCTGTGATATTAGGATTGTTTTTTAAAACACATCTGACACTCTTCTGATGTGCAACAAAAAAGATTGGTAGGATATTAGGGTATGTGCTGTTATAAAATCTTACTTAACAATGCAAATGTGTGCTAAATGTACACAAACTCTTTTTATTTATTTATTTATTTATTTTTATACCTAATGGTACTAATTAAGGAAATTAATTACATGTAATTGTTTTCTATTTACCATTTTGTTATATTCAATTCAATTCAGTTTTATTTGCATAGCGCTTTTAACAACGGACAGCTTTACAGAAATATATAAATTCAGCTTAACTTAAGTGCATTTTAATGTAAATATGCACCATGTGGTAAAACTGTGCTTAATTTTCAGAGATTGTGGTATAAAAATAAAAATAAAAAATCTAGATGAATCGTTTAGATGGTGATTCAATGTAGAGTCGATTCAGTTAAAAGATTCGTTTGCATTTCAAACATAAACACAAATTCAAACTCATCAGGAACTAATGAAGAAAAAAGGCGGCTGTGGCTGAAAAACACCGGTAGGAAATGAATACTAGTTGGATTACCTACTTTTGTGCATTTAATGCTCCAACTATTAAACTTTTTTGTAGTTTAAATCAAACTAATACCCTCGGTAACTAGCAATGAGTTGAATCAGGTTAAGTTAGCTAGCGTGTGCTTAGCCTAACGGTTGCTTCATTTAAAAAAAAAAAAAAAAGGTTTAAATTAGCTTTTTGTAACAAACTAATCGTCTCCTTGAACGCTTTTAAATTGCAGTTTGTTCAATTAAGAGTTGATAATAGCTTCAAAATGTAATTTAACTAAAAAGTCAGAACGATTTGCTTTTAAATTCACAATCTCACGGTGAATGTGATGGAATAATAATTAATATCTCTCCATTTTGTATAATTAATATCAGCTAACCTTAAGCGATAGTTAATTAATAGTTAATTAGTACATTATATTAATGATCCGTTTATATTAATGTGCTCCTTTTAATACGTTTCCATAGTAACCACTTATTGGCTCATATAATTTTAACCTAATAATGAACAGATTTTAAAAAATAAATAAAATAAAAATTTAAAAAAAGATCAGTATTTGTTGATATTGTTGAAATTTTCCTTAAGGAGATGTCTATTTAATATTTATGGAAGGAGTCTCCAGTGTCAGAGGTAAACCTTTTGTTTTCTGACGTCTTCAGGACAGAGGAGTTTAGGATACACGCTTCTTTTCTTTTGTCTAATTTGCTTCACGATCATTAAATGTAACTATAAACGGATAAAATGTATGATGTTTTGTAATAAATAAAAATCATAATTGTTGTCAGGTTGCGGTGCTGTAAGAGGAGTAAAACACTTTGGGACATGCTGTTATAGGAAAACAATCAAGATTTCCACATTAACTTCACTTTATCAGTCATTTGTTTTTACAATACTAACATGACAATGTTTTATTCCTTACATTTTATATATAATATTAAAAATACAGCATGATTAAATATATTAGGCCAATTGCATCAATGATTAATAGCCTAATAAATCTGATTAATCTCACACGCTTTTTTTTTTTTTTTTTTTGCATATCTTTTAATATACATGCAAAACTGCACTCGTAAGTAATAATAAATAAATTCTGTTGCCGTTTGGTGATATGGTGATGATGTAATGGAGAAGGATTTATTTGGCTTCCTCTTGAAATAACAGTGAAACGTCAGAAAATCTGATCCCAAGGTTGAATTGTTGAATTTTTGGAGATTGACCACTAGATGGCAGTCTTGCTTAAGTTTTGATTATTTCATGGATTTTTTTAGTGGCCTTTCTGTTCCCTTTGTCTTCTTTCTTTCCCGATAAAATGTCTGAACTCCAAACCGAATGCAACAATCCCGGCACGTTTTTGACCCATTACCATGACGACGAACCCCATTAATAAAATACTTTCAGCTTTTGGCCCTGAAACCGAGTGCCACTTCAATCTACAGAGCAGGACAAATGAAGAGTTTGGAAAATTGTGCGTGATGAAGAAGTGATTGTGTTTTGGTCGGACGCCAGTCCAATCAGCTCGAACCTTAAATGACGGCGTCTTAATCTCGCTTGTCGTAAATGGTGCGTCTCGCGGCAGCGGGATCGTTGACTTTGGCCCCGTTTCAGCTCTCAGGAGAGACACGACGTCAGGGGCTGTTTAAATGAGAGATGATCATGTCCAACATGAGACAGCTTCATCCGCAGGCGTGGGCCAAAATAACTAAAAGGGCGTGGAGAAACCCAGAATTACTCAGCGATGAGGTGAAATCAAGATGGCAGCTCTGGCCAATAGCCAATGTCATTAGCCTTTCTAAACAGGTACTCATGGAAATTGTTGAATTGGACATCAGAAGGAAATGAAATCTCACCGACTTGCTGTAACATACAGTAGGTCATGTGATAATGCCAGTAGCTATAACATGGAGTAGCTAGCTATTTAGCAATTTTTTAAAATGGAACAAGTCTTTAGTTAATTCTTTCTATGAAGAAAGTGCTTCGGTCAAAAATTCACATATTTTTGAAGCTTAATAAAATATCGGTTGTAGTATATTCGCAGTATATTTCCATCATCAGGAAAAACAGAGATACTATATCGTGCTTTATTCGAATTCAAGTGTTAAAAAAAAAAAAAAAACAAGCTTCAGGTTGCTCGTATCTCTTGTGGATGTGAACTGACTGCTACTGTTGTCACTTGTGGGCGTGGTCTAACTAGTGTTTTTTTTTTGTTGTTGTTGTTTTAGTTTCGATGTGAAACGTTACTAGCTATACAGCATATAAACAACTTCTAACACTAACCAGTTAAACACAAATGAACATTTTATGCGCTTGGCATCATACCAGCTTAGATTAGCAAAGCGAGCTAACTGCACTAGCTACGCACGCTCATCAGAGGCACCAACGGTCTCTGATACTTCCTTCTACGCTTTATTTTTCTTCTTAATGACATTTAACGAGAGGTCGTATACGACGAGATGAAACCAAGGCTCTTCCGTCGAACGGTAAATGGGAGCTAACCGCAGGTAGGAACTTCCTGAAGTTGTGATCGTGGAACTGAAGAAACGTTGAGACAGTTGAGAGGAATCAGTCGAGACACGCGTTTTGGATTTGCCGCTTTATGGCGTTAAACCTAATTTGCATAGAGTTTGGAAAATCTCAGTTGAAATGCCGGTTTGTTGACGCTGCTGAAATTGCAGCTCTGAGCAAAGCGTTCGGTATCTGCGTATGAATCTGATAGGCCTGGTGTTTTCTATTAACGTTTTTACCATCAACGTGATTGGCTCTTTTTACTGAGGGGTGGGACTTGTGTAATACAGCCGCCATGTAAATGTCGACCTATACGCACATATGAAGCAGTGCCTTGTCTCTACTCACAGGGCCGACATGAATCAGAATTTATGATTTCACCGAATGGGAAAGGACGCAGGATGTGAAAGATGTAGCTACATTAGTTTGTGGGGAGCGGTCACTTTCGAATTTGCATCGATACTTATGATTTTCACGAGCCTTGTTCTCAAGGTCTAACCCTAACCCTGACCCTGACCCAACAGAAACCAAGTCGGTGGGACTGGGGTTTTATTTAATTTTTTTTTTTTTTTTTTAAAAAAGGAGGAGATGCAGTCCCTCCAGGATTTAGCGATTTTGCGATCGCAGAAATTAACGAAAGATCAAGGAAACTCCACAACATTGGGGGGGAGCTTTCAGTTTTTCAAAATGGCTTGCCGATTTTCCGCAGATTCGGGCCGAGACACGTCATCATGATGTCATCACAACGCGCCAAAAGCCCTCTCTGATTCACGTGCGTCGAACGAGTACAACTAAAAGGTCTCATTTACCAACAGACATCACCGTGAAAGACCGTACAAAACTATTTCACGCAACCGCAATTTTGCCAATTCAAGTAGTTTTCTGCGAAAAAAAAAAAGCACAAAAAACTCCGCAAATTGCGTCACAAATTTTGAAAAAAGCCGCGGCAAAATCGAGCATTTTTGGCCACAACAATTACAAAAAAACAAAAACAAAACCCGCCCTGAAATCCTGTACGGCCTGAACAGTGTGAACACTCACACCTCTGACCATAACACTTTCCTTCAGTCAAGAAAGAAGAGACAGGAAGTAACTTGACAAGTTGAACCAATCACATTATTTGGTGTGCGACCCTGAGAGCGGGGGGAGGGGGTGGGGGGGGGGGACGCAACGTGCAAAAAACGAGCTCAAATTGAATAAAACAGCTGAAGGTTGCTGTGGTAAATGAGCCCTTTGATGTAGGTTTCATGTTTTTATCGATACCTCAGGTAACAACCCGGAGCTCGTGGCTACGTGAACAGCTGTTTAAGACCATCTGTTCATTACTAAATTGCGATACACACGAGTGTCAGCGATGGTGCGACAGCAACCTGTGAAGTTTTTTTTTTCCCGTTGTGTAACGGAGCCACGGAGAACGTGGCGAACAGGTGTGGATCGTACGACGGGGATTGACCACCGCTCTCCGGTTCCACCTGACTCAACACACCATAAGGTCCTGGATTTATTGTTTTCCTCGTCTTGTAAACACAGGGTGTGATGGATGTCCTCCCTGACACTAGCGCTAAGATCTTCTGCAGAAGTCATTTACACTCGCTCTGCATTTTTAACAACCCTCTCAGCATCTTCTGACCCATTCTCACCGGCTGCGTCTGTAAACCCCAAGCAGTGGCTTCTTGGATAGAAGCCCAGATCCCGAGCTCGGCTTATGATGCCTGTGTGCTTTAGAGAAAACATTAGGCGAAGGAGTATCTCTCGGCTGCATGGGATTTCTGGGTAATATATGGAGGCGGCTTGTTCGCTCTCCTAATGATGAAAGCTTGTTTCTTCTGGGGTTTTGTGTTGAAGCCGGAGCTGATGGATGGCTATGAGGAGAATTAGAGAGGCGCAACGGGCCGTGACGGAGGAGAAGGTTTGGCTCGTTGTGTGTTTTTGATGGGTCACACAGGAATGGAGGGAATAGTCGTTTATCTTAAGCCCTCAGACCGTGTTAGGACCTCAAAGGAACAATCGGAGGCAGAAAAACAGACTCGCTCTCGCTCGCTGGGTCTGTAACATCATTCTTAAGTCAATCATGATGAATGAACACTCAGTGTTTGGACAAGGAGGGACTGGGTGTATTTCATATTTCATCTACGCTCGTGATTTTTCTCAGTCTTGAAGAACTTAATCTAAGGACTGAGTCTTTAAGGAGCCTGTAAAAATACCCCAACTATTATACAGTACCTACAGAGGCATGCGCTGATAATCAGCTGTACAATATATCGCAATATTCAGCTTGTAATAAACATGGTGAAATTTTATTTTATGTAAGTGTGATGGGATTCTGGCCTCAATTAGGGCTGCAAAACTGTTAATATGTTAATAGTCGATTATTTACATCAGGGGTCGGGAACCTGTGGCTGGGAAGCCATACATGGCTCTTTCACTGATTGCCAATGGCTCGACGGCGGGAATAAATAAATAGAAAGCTATTACGTATCACGAAAGCTAGCGTGTCGATTCAGTTAAAACTTTTTAAAACTATATTTTAAAATATTTTAAACTTTTAAAAATTTTTACGTAATTCATAATCGATGCCCTTTGTCATGTAGACACCAACCAATCATGATGTGGCACAACAAGCTCAAATGCCATTGGACAATTTCCCGGTCTAATTCATAAATCGGTTGAAAACTAAATAGCCAGTCTGTTTTAATTTTTTTTAAACAAAGGTGAAATGGCTAAAAGAAAAAAAGACGACGAGTATCGTTCTTTCCGGTTCTTTCCAGAATGGACAGACGAATGTACATTTGTGGAAGTTGAATTAATGGCAAGTCGTGTTCAGTTTACTCTTATTTACGTACTGTGTCCTGTATTGATTTACCTTTTGACAAAATTGTCATAGTTGGTTAAATGAAGTCCAAGTGCCACCTACAGGCCTATTAGATGAAGTAATAATAATAATAATAGTAGTAATAATAATGATTCCTTAGATTTATATAGTGCTTTTCTAGGCACTCAAAGCGCTTTACATAGTATGGGGGGAAATCATCTAGATTCACCTGGATGATGCGTCGGCAGCCATAGCGCACCAGAACACCCACCACACACCAGCTATTGGTGGAGAGGAGAGGAGAGAGATCTAGCCAATTCAGGGATGGAGATTATTAGGGATGATGGATATGATAGATAAGGGCCATGGGGATTTTTAATGACCACAGAGAGTCAGGACCTCAGTTTAACATCTCATCCGAAAGACAGTTTTCCCCCAGGAGGTCTCCCATCCAGGTACTGGCCAGGCTCAACGCTGCTTAGATTCACTGGGAAACCAGGCGAGAACTGCAGGGAGATATGGCCTTTATTACATTACCACTTTTTATAATTATGCAATAATAGTAAAGATGATAACTATAATAATAATAATAAGAAGAAGAAGAAGAAGAAGAAGACATAAAAACTTCAAAAAAATATGTTAACTTTTCTCTGGTTCTTTAAAGTATAACAAAATCATGTTTTTGTTTTTTTGTTTTGCCTTTTATGGCTCTGCCAGCTGAAAAGGTTCCCGAACTCTGATTTACATCAATTAATCAACTAATAAATGGTTAATCAGCTTAAATGTGCCTTATAAATGTCCATGTAAACAAAACAGTGAGGAACAACTTAACATTCAACACCTTGTTACTCTACTGACTTTCTCCACTGGAGCTAATCTAATGATTATTCCTGTTAATCTATAGCATCACCGATGTGCTGCTTTTTGTGCATTTTACTTGGTTACTGCCATCATTCAGAGAAGAGAGCATGGCTCAGCCATTGTGTTTTCTATCAGTTACACTTTTGATGGTAGCAAATTCGTTTCTCTCTCTTTCAGTCGACGACTTCTTATCCAAGATAGGTGCTAATATGGTGCAAGTGAAATCAGTTGATGTTTTTTGTGTGTTGTTTAAAACTGCATTAACAGAGTTGGGCCTGAAAACAGTTTTCGGGCACAGCACCGTGCGGTGCACCGGAGGCAGTGGTAGCTCAGTGGTTACAATGTTGGACTTCTGATTGGAAGGTCATGAGGTCAAACCCCAGCACTGCCAAGCTGCCACTGTTGGGTCCTTGAGCAAGGCCCTTTAACCCTCAACCGCTCAGTTGTATAAATTAGATAAATGTAAGTTGCTCTGGATATGGGCGTCTGCCAAATGCCACAGGTGGCTATTGCTCAGGTGGTAGAGCGGGTTGTCCACTAATCGTAGGGTTGGCGGTCCTATTCCCGGCCCACATAACTCCATGCGCCGAAGTGTCCTTGGGCAAGACGCTGAACCCCAAGTTGCTCCCGATGGCAGGCAGGTGCCTCGCATGGTAGCTCTGCTGTCATTGGTGTGTGAGTGTGTGCGTGAATGGGCGTGTGTGTCTCCGGTTTGTGAACCACAAAGGTTAAAAGGTGCTATAGATGTAGTAAGAAGTGCCCCCTACAGTTTCACAGTGACATTACACTAATACCATTCAGGAATAGAATCAAATCTAAAAACCCATGTTGATTTTTTTTTTTTTTTTTCACAATTGATGTAATCAGATTAGATAAGATGCTGTAAAGCTTCAGTGCAGTGGGGTGAGTTGTCCAATGCGCCTCGTCTCGTGTTGACCCGGATCGAACTACAACATAAAGTCAATTTTAAATAAAGGTAACATGTTGATGGTTATTAGTTTTACTGTAGAGTGCACATTATGGCATATCTGAGCTTAAAAAAAGCCAGACAGACCACGCCCACAGTTGGCAATGCTAACAATCCATACAAGTTACCACCAGAGACCTGCCAAAGTCTTCCATACTAACTGACACCCCCTTGGAAGCCCCGCCCCGCTCTGTGCTAGAAAGTCCAGGACCACTTATTAGTCCCAGTCTGCCCCTGTATGGTGTATTCATATGATTTCAAATGATTTAAGCATGTTAGCGTTCATAGCAGAGGGCTCTCTCAACTTGTTATATTTTACAGTTTGTCAGTTGATGAGATTTTAAGTCGCTCTGGATGAGGGCGTCCGCCAAATGCCGTAAATGTAAACGAGTCTCTCGCTAAACAAGGAGCTAGATCAATGTTTGTGTTTGTGAGGCTCTCAAGACTGCATGCAGCTAGGGTTGTGACGGTGGCCATGACAACCGTGCCACCGGCGGTAGTGTCACACAGTCCATATCGCCCATCCCTAGTGGGCAACATTTTTGGGTAGTACTTTGGCGCTCCTGGTAAAGGGATCTAGGCCTGCGTCCACATCCGGATTTCTGTAAAGCTGTTTTGTAGCTTTGTCTGTTGTTAAAATGAATCAAATAACGCCTGTCCCAGTGTAAATACAGCTGAAATCGCACCTGCTTAAGATGTAGTTGTGCTGTGTGAGCAGGTAAACATACCAGTGGCTTTGAATCACAGTAAACAGAACTGTGAAGTCTTTCCACAGTCTGGTACACGGTTATATAAATGAATGGAGCAGAAACACTTTTGAGTATTACGTTTTTATTTAAATGATTGGCGTCTGTGGAGCATTAACATGTTGCAAAGTAAAAATGTAATGGGTCCAGCATTGACCTACTTGGGATTAGTTTACAATTGCACTTAAAGGCCTGGATACACTTTTTTTTTTTTTTTACCACTTGTCGTATTTCACACACATTGCTTCTCTCAGTAGTTAATACATCAGATAACCAGTCCAAGATTTCTGCTGTCTTTCTCACTTAAGTGGCAGTAAAACGTGTCATCAGACTGAAATTTAGATTGGACTCGCAAGTGATTGCCTGAACAGTGCATCAAACTCAAGTGCTTTTTAATGTTTTGTCCCAATAACGTGTATCCAGGCTCTTAATTGCACTTTTAAAAAAAAAAAAAAAAAAAAAAAATTTTTTTTTTTTTTGTTTAACCTTATCAAACAAACAAGAAAACCCCAAGATCTGTTGCGAAAAAACAACAAACAGAAACATGAGCGAAGCTCGTTCGCAGTCCTTTCACGACGAGACTGTAGGACAGTTCTTACTCACGTTGGCTTTTACCTCTGCTGCATTTTTTTAATAGTACAAAAAAGGAACATATCTGGAAGAAGAAAAAAAAACAACAACAACAACAACAAAAAAACAAACTCTTCCATAAAACAGAAAGAAATGCATATAAACAAGGTTGAACGCACACGTTTTTTTTTTGTTTGTTTTTAACATCCTCTTTAAACTTTGACACACCTCACTGCATGAGGCCATACAGACCTACTGGACAGAGTGGAGCGAGATGGAGAAAGAAAACATTCAGTACATTTCTCACACACACACACACACACACACACACACACACACACACACACACCTGATGCAGTCTTCATTTGAAAAATGACTGTTACATAATGATCTCGAGTAGAAGCAGATACAGTAAATAATCCATCGAAGCAGTGCGTTCAAACACCCGACTTCTGAAAACCACCTTTACAGCGGTTGAAGTGGTTTCAGATAGGCAGTTTTACATCATACGCATGCAACAAATGGCGAGAACCTAAAACCTCGTCCGCGTCTCCTTTTCTCTACCGTTCCTTCTCCGCTAACCGCCATGGCCTTCGTAAGTGGGTCTCGCATCAAGTGCCACGTTATGAAATGGCGTGTAGTGTTCTGCGTGCTCAGAATGCGGCTGTTTTTTCTCATTTCTTAACGGCTCGAGGGTCACGCCGCCGCCTCGTGGTAACGATATGGCGAGAAGTCGATTGTCAAATCAAGAAAGGAGTCTAGTGTTTCTCAGATCCGAGCCGCCAAACGCACAGCGCTTGGACAGAAACCACAGCGATCAGAAAGGATTAGTAGTTCCGGAACCACGGAGAGCACCACTTTTCCTTTTTCGATGCCTTTTCATTCACGCAATAATAGAAAAATAGGCTTCGCCATACAAAAAGAAAAACAATCCCCCAAAAAAAAGCAGTATGTTCTAATTTTTAAAAAAAAAATGTATTGTATTTTTTTCTTCTTTTTTTTTTTTTTTTTTTTTACGTAAAAGGCCTCAGAAGTCGACACTGTAGCGATAATACAATTCAGATAACTCGAGCCGAACCAAAAAGTTTTTCAGCCAATCAGAATGAAGGCAAGAACCCTCTCCACAGATCTTTTTGTTTTTCACCTGCAATCCTTCACTAGTATTATTATGCAAAAGAAAGAATTTAATGTGAGATTCTCCATTTTCCGCTTTCCCCTCACACGTTTTGATCCAGTCGTTCGTGTCGTTATGCATCTTTTTTTAAATCTAAATTAGACCCGCGTTTAAAAGTAATCAGTACAGCGCCGATCAGAATTTCGCCACTAACAAGAAAACACCCGACATTTTAACCTCTAAACCGTAACAGGATCACGTCTGGTTTGTTTCTAACTGATATCTAAAGCCCGTTCTGAACTGCAGAGCCAACAGCTCAAACGTAACGTCGATTACAAGCGAAAAGGCAGCCGAGCGACAAAACAAGCCAGGAGCTTAAAAAAAAAAAAAAAATAACAAAACAAACAAAAAGAAAGTGTGCAAAACAAACCGTAAGAGATGAAAATGCAGAGATTAATGAGACAGTACAGCTGATTTTATTTCGATTAGCATTACCATAAATTCTGATAAGGTCAAATATTAAACTTCATGAAGTGTAAACAGTAATGCATGACAAGACGGAAAAAAGAAAGTCAATATTTTTAAGGTTTTATTTTTTGTTGTTTTGTTTTTGTTTTTTTTTGTATGTATAAACACTGTACATAAATTACTTTCTCTGAGACTAATATTGATGTACGGATAAGTGGAATTTTTTTTTTTTTTTTCCCATAAAAATCCATAAAGATAACTCTCACATCTCTTGTCAAAAGACAGGCCAGTTATGATATATAATTTTTTAGTTTTGTTTTGCTCTCTACTCTACATCCGCCAGCTGGTTCAGCAATGACATTGAACACGCAGACTCGACTGAATACTTGAATCGTAACAGTGTCCTCAAAAGAAAGCGAAGCAGGAAAGAATCACGTGCCGTTTCAGTTCTCACGGCTGTACGTCTCTGTACCCAAAACATCCACAAAACGTTTTTATTTATTTAAATTTTTTTTTTTTTTTAATTTTTTAACTGATAGCAAGAAGAACTTTCAGAGTGAGAGATGCGACCCAGAGGCTCTGTACACGTTAGTCCGTTAGCCAAGTGCAGTGGTTCTGTAAACACATTCCTTCTTTTCTTCCTTTTTTTTTTTTTTTTTTTTTTAAATCCGTTAAGCGTACCATCCTTAAGAATTTTATACAAAAAAAAGCACAAAAAAGATTCAGATTGAAGAGTTTTTAAAAATTTTAATCAAGAGTCCTTATCCGTCCAATGCTGCAGCGTGAAGAAACGTGGTTTATGTAGCTCGTCTCAGGGTTTTTGTACACGAGGCAGCTTCTGTCTACCCTGTGTTGGGGGGCTATTAGCGAGTATATTCAGTATAGAGAGGGGTATTGGGGCAAGAGAGTGTGAGGCAACTGAGGCGGTACTGAGCGCTTGAGTCATTTCTTCACTTTATTTCTCTCTTCAGTCTGAGAAAACTGTCAGCTAAGTAACAGTCGGTTACCTCTACCTAGCTAAAGCAGTTTAAAAAAAAAAAAAAAAAAGGTTCTTATTGAGTGCTTTCAGAAAGAGTTCATTTCGATGCTGCGGAAGGAGAGACGTGTTGGTTACAGAGCTCATCTCAGGTCTTTTCTACATGGTAAACGAGAGAGGCAGCTAGGCACAGTGCAGTCTGTTGTTACTTCTTCCCAGCTAAAGCATCGCTATGCAGTCGGTTGTTACCTCTTCCCGATCTCGCTCTGCCTCAAGAACTGGATGTTGTTGGCGCTGTCGGCTAGTTCGGGGTACTGCTCCACAGAGAGCACGTAGTAGCCGTCATAGCCCAGAACCTTTCCTGAGCTCAGTAGTTGCCGTTTCTCACCTTCGGTCCAGAGCCTGGCACCTTCCTCACCCTCTCGGACCCTTTGCTGTTCTCTTTGCCACGCGCTTGCTAGCGCTCTTTGTCTGGCCTGCTCGAGCACCCGTGCCTTTTCCTCATCAAGCGTCATGCCATAGCGTACATGCAGTGCCAGCGAGCCGTACTGGAGCTCGACGTCCGCGAAGCGTCGTGTACGCCCGTTCACCACTGTGGTAGATTGAGACACGGTCACATTCACGCCATTCTCCAAGCTGCGGCGCCCGCTTGTCAGCCGCAAAGCCCCCAGGTCACTTTCGGGAAGGCTTGTCTTGATGAAGTAATGCGTATCGCGACCCTCAATCGTGAAGTGCAGGTCTTCCAGGTAGAAGGCATTGTTCAGCACTGCTGCCACCTTGATGCAGTCTTCGTTGGCAATGTTCAGAGCGTTTGTGGCCACTTGGCCTTTGCTGGTGATCGCAAGCATCACGCCTTTACCAATCAATGACTTGACAGTGGCGAACCACAGCCAGGGTTTATCCCGTGCAGAGCGGCGCCGGCTAAACTGGATTTCTGGCATCCTCTCGAAAGACAAGAACGCCTTGGCCTGACGTGTCACTTCCTCCTGGACACCTGAGATGGCCTGCAAAGGACAGGAAGAGAAGACACTTACAGGGGAAGAGAGCAAAAAGTGACAAGAGTTTTATATAATGGTATCAAAGGGTATATTAAAAAAAGAGAGAAATTTAATGACATACAATTTGGACCATTTATCATGGCCCATGGTGTTTCATTTGACTAGATGATGGTGCCATAATTAACTCCACATATTGCACATTAAATTCTTGTTTACCCCTAGTGATTTAGCTTCCTCTCACGGTCTCTGCTTGTGAATCTTGGAAACAATAACAAGTCCAAGTAACACTTACTAACTATGGAGGCTAGAGAAAACTGGAGTGCAAAAGCGTATAAAACGTGTCAAACTGGGATCCTGGCGGGCCGGAGCACTGTTGGATTTACACATCTAATTAAAATCTTGAAAGACTTGTTAATTAACTGATGGGTTAAATCAAGTGTAGTAAACTCCACAGCACTGTACAGAGTGGGATTTTCACTCATTTGACTCCCAAGAACAAACAAAAACTGTGATGATAAGAGATTATGGCAGGCTATAAATACCGGAAGGTCATCCCAGAGCTGACTCTTTCTCATCTCCAGTGAGGGTTGCGTGAGGTCAAATTTAGGAATCGGGAATCCAGGGATGGCATTGTGAAGGTGGAAGCCAAATGTTACCAGCCAGATGTTGACATCTAGAGACAGACATTTGACATTTAAATTAAGCACTGTTGCTTGTTTTGTTTGTTTTTTTGTTTTTTAATCCATTTGAGCATTTAGCCAATATATAAACATAACCCATCTTGTCACTTTAGATATTTTTGTTAATTTAGTGTGCCTGGACAAGATAGACAGCATAGATACAACAACAGATGGAGGTCAGGAAAAAAAAAATTATGCTTGTCCTTACCTGTAACATACTCTTTGACATCGTGCACCTTGCTAACAGGGTTATTGTTGCGAAACATGTACAGGTTAAAGGGGGCAGGATCTTTTCCCACTCTGGTCCAGGTGCTAATATCTGGGGTGGTCCAGCGGCCGGCGGGAATGTCGTAGTCCCTTTCTCCAAAATGAAGGAGCCTTGTAAGTGGGTCGTACAATCCTCCATGGAACCCAATTACCAGCTGGAAGTCAGGGTTGGAGTCAAAGTAGATCTCTCCATAAGCAGTGTACTGAACCTGCTTAAGTAATAGCCCGTTACTGCTAAAGACAGCTAGTGGAGTGCCGGTGTTGTCACAAGCAATGTAGAACTCCTCTCCACTGCTAATCTCCATGGCAAAAAGGTGGCCTTGCAGGTCGTAGTAGAGCGAGGTGATCTCCGAGCTGGAATGGTTGTAGACATGGGTAATGCGTGTAGGGTAGTTCAGATCAGCATAAAAGAACTGAAGGTGCTGACCAAGGCTGTTTCGGGACGCCAGTCGCCTCCCCAATCCATCGTAACGATACTGGATAGTCCAACCATTGGCCTTGCTGTGGACTCGTACCAGCAGGCCTTTGGAGTTGTACTCGAAAATCTCGGTGCCTCTCTGGCGCAGGAATCCGTCTTCATCCATCCGGTACTGTACGTCACCGAGGCGTGTGATGCGATCCCGAAGGTCATAGCGGAGCGGTGTGAGCCGAGCACTGTTACCCGGGTTTAGCAAGTGAAGGTTGCCATTGAGATCATAGCTGTACCGCCACATCATCTTTTCGTTCAAGTAGACGGTCTGCAGTTGGCCATCCACATCGTACTCATAGCTGTATTTGGTGGTGTTAGCGAAAGGTCCAATCTTGACCTCGCGCTTGGTGACACGGCCCATGTTGTCATACTGTATGGTGATCCAGTACATAAGGGACCGAAAGATCTCGTACTGAATCTCCTTGATGCGGCCATGGACATCGAAGTGCTTAGTGTACGTCATGACTGCCGTAGAGATGATCTGATTAATGTCATAATAGATCACACCAAACTTGCCAAACTGTTCCACTTTGCCGGAGATGTCATCAAATTGGTAGAGGTCGATGGGTAGTGGCGTCTCGTTGATGACCCCTTGCATGCTGGTGACCCGGAAGCTGTTGTCGTAAGAGTAGTCAAAGCGAGCATTGACCATGCCGTCCTCACTAAATCGGAAGATCTGTCTGTCCACTAATGGGCCAATCTGACGATATCGGATGGAGCAGATAAAACCTTCACTCTGCAAGTTCACCGTCTTCAAAACACCAGCTGTCTCATCATATGTGAAACTCACACGTGTGCTGTCGTACAGGATCTCCGAGATCTTGTTCTGCCGTCTGTACTTATAGAGAATGCGGCGGCCGGTGCCCAAGTGTGCCACACGAAGGAGCTGGCCGTCCTCGCTGTAATCCACAGTGACCGAGGCGTTGCTCTCAGGCGGATGGTAGATATTGCGGTAGTAGCCGATAGATCGGATTGTCTCCATGGTGTGACGTGCCACACTGGGCATGGTAATGGCAGAGAGCCTGTCTTGTAGGTCGAAGTCGAAGATGTACTGTCGCTGACTATGGAGCAGGAGCACCATGGACTGGAAATAAAGGAAATAGGCAATTAATTACTCTAACGAGTGTTTAAAATGCAAAGAGTGTGCAAAGACAGGTATTACCATGCAGTTCCAGTGCCGATTTCCTCGTTTAATTGAGATCTCTTTGAGTCCTCAATTTCTAAACGCAGCACATTTTAATATGCTTGGATGCATAATTCTGAAGTGTTCTGAAATTACTGGCCTTTGCCTCTGCACTTATCTCATAAGGTAAGCTTCGGTGAAAGTCATAATCACTTAGCGAAGCAGCAGGTAATAACCCTCTGAACATATTGTAGCAGATAAACCTGGTGCTCTTGTGGTTGAGAAGTCGTCGGGGTTTTTTTTGTTTTTTTTTGCACTACTGCAAACAGAATCTTTAATAAGCGTTTGATGTATGCTAAAACCACCTACTCAGCAACTCAGCTGTGATCTGTGATCGAAAGAGGTCTCATGTTTATTCTGAGGCTGTTTGTGGGGGTTTTGATGGACAGCATAAATAGCAATGATAAATAAGCGAGTCTAGCTGTATGGCCTGCTACACAAAGCCAACAACAAAACTCGACATCATTTATCTTGCCTCTTTTATTTATTTATTTATTTAAAATCTCCTCAATTCATGCTCTGCTGTGAAAGTGGAAAAACTGCACAACAGAAACCTGCTTCTGATAATCATATCAAACGGGATGGATTGGAAATGGGAATAGTTGGATGATGTTATTTAGCATCCTCAGGCATTGTTGGTTTTTCTGGATTTGTATTTCCTTCACACAAAAATTAGGATTTTGTAATTTTGATGAAAAGGATGAATAGTGCTGACAGAAACCTGATGGAGCCTCAAAGATATGAAGAAAAACCACTAGCCACTTACTTTCTTTTACTTTTAACCTGAACATCATTATTCTAATATAAATCCTGACTGGTGTGTGTGTGTGTGTGTGTGTGTGTGTGTGTGTGTGTGTGCGTGACAAGCACAGCCTAACGAGCTATCGATTAACCTCTGGATTTATCGATCAACTAAATTTATAGCCTATTCCTTCCAGATTCAGAGCCATTAACTTAATGATAAGGTAGGACCCGTTAACACTCAGATTTGTAGCTCTGTAGTTTGTGCGCTCGTAGCATGTAGGTGACGAGCACCGAATGAAATACAGCTAATGGGAATCAATAATTATAATAATATAGTTCATTCTAAAAAATAATTTTAAAAATGAAATAAAATAAATCTACTTAAACAGTTCGAATATACGCAGAACCGAGGAAAAATAGGGAAAGGAAGGACAACAGGAACAGCAATCTCAATAAAGAATTCAAAAATAATTTTCATTCAAAACTTTAGAAAAAGAAAAGAAATCTATATAAATAAACATCTATTTAAACGTCTATAAAAATGCATATGTAAATTTGAGTGGCTGAGAGATTCTGGGGCATTTTGTTTATTAGATTGATGAATCCTGTTTAGTCAAGTAAAATAAGAACTTGTGAACTTTCTCACTTTGTTTTCACAACCTTAACCCAACAACCCCCCCACGTCCCCCTGTCCCCCCGTCTCTGTTCTTTCTTTCTTTCTTTCTTTCTTTGGCCTTTAAACCCTGACTTTTCCCTCAAGCCTCATTTTTTTACCCATAAGTCTTTCTTTACAGCGCTCCTAAAGCCGTCCCCCACACAAACAGCCTTTTATTCCTTCTTCTTCTCTCTCTCCACGGCAAACACCGGATCCACAAAGTCACAATAATTCAAAGGAAAATTCACAAACCCGCAGTACTTCCAGGTCTTTGTCCTATAAAACATGTTCCCCCCCCCCCCCCCCCCCCCCCCTTTGGCTGTTATTTTGGGATGCTGGCACAGGACTATTAGTATGTCCTTTGAATCCTTCGGGGGGAAATTAAGAAGTCAGCACCTCTGATAAATCTCCAGCTGAGCGCCGTGGTCACACCGAGCTCCAGTCAAAGCTCAGATGGAGTCTGCTGACTACAAACGAGTGTGTTCCTGAACTCACACGACCCAGCGTCGATTTCACATACAAACTTCATCAGCACCAGAAGGTCACTGAACACACTTTCTCCTACGTGTTGCGGTACTTTCCCAGCTAGAGCTTTGTGTTGGTTCGACTTTTAATTTCACACTGAAACGTCTTTACCGCAGCGTACGAGTTCAACATTTAGTCTGACATCATGTCTTACATTAACATTTAATCATACTGTTATTTACTAATAATTATTCTTTTTTTTTAAATGAAACTTTTATTTTGACAATTTTTTTACTTCCTGTAAATTTTTTTTACTGCACGCTATAAAACACTGAAATTATTATTATTATTATTATAATTATGAAGAATAATAATTGTATTAATATTATTATTAATAATAATTAGAACACCTTTTCACACAGTTTGATGATAACAAAAATATTAATTGCTAATAATGGATTTATTTATTTATATTTTCCGAATCTGCTCCACACGGTAATTGTTTCCCTTTTTTGTTTAACATATTTTTAATTTTTGTCTTTCAACTAAATTCCCAATTAATAAAGTAATAACATAAATAATAGTAAATCTCTCCTGGCTTAATGACTACAGGATATTTTCCAAATAATGACCTTGTTATTAATAGGATAACCTTTCAGTATTTCACTGCAATCATTTACTTTTTGTTTTTAATCTTCATAACTGAGCTGATCCTCATTTAAACCAAGCATTTAAAAAAAAATAAAAATTTTATTCTGAACTCCTCACCTTGTCCAGGTAAGTGTAGCTCCACGACTTGCCATCAGCGAAGGTTCTGGAGATGATGCGTCCCTGGCTGTCGTACTCCACCCGCTCGACAGTCGCCCCTCGCTGGATGCTCGTCACTTGGCCGCTGCTCGAGTACGTCAGGTTCACGGACATGAGTTTACTGCTGGGAACCCACAGCGTAGGGTGACCCGCCGCGTCGTACACGATCTTGAGCAGGAATTTACGGTGGTCGTCGTAAATCTTCTCCGTCTTCAGAGTCCGGTCGTAATCCACCGACAGCAGGTTCCTACCGTTCACCTTTTACACGGAATAAAACAACACAGGATACTGATTTAAAAAGAGATTAAATCTGTAGGTGTGCAATTTCTATTAGTATCATTTATATTGGCATATTGAGTATTTCTGACTAAACTGCACAGTTGCATTGCTTTTGAAAATCGAAAGAGATGCTTGGGACAACTGGATAAAACATTGCTTTGGGAAAAGAAAGAAACGAAAAGAAATAACTCCACAATCTACTTTACAGAGAGCAGGTACTTTGCTTGACCTTCCAGTTCAATGAAAGAAATGCCTGAAGGATTCCTTTCAAAAGACTGAATTTCCACTTTCTAGCACTCATTACAGCAAAAACAAAACAAAAAAAAACCCAGAAACTAACCTTCACACCAGTTAATAAGGTTCATAAGCCTTTTAAATTTGTTCAGGTAGCTAAATAATTCTCTTTTCACTTCTCATAAACGAGTCAAAAGTCTAAGCACACTTACAGGAATTGTTTTTGTTTCACCTGGTATCAACACTATCTACTATATCTCATTACTCAAGGATCCATTATTTAAAACTGAGACAGGGTTTTTTTTTTTCAGCTGTGTGAAACATCCTTGAATGTGAATATCCTGCTGGTTTCATTAAGTCAAGTAGTTGTGAGTACGTGAGTTTGGGTACGGTTGTGTGTTCGCGTCCTGACTGCTTTTAAAGTGCAGTTTGAGAAGTTGTGCTCACCCTCAGCTTGCGTCCGAACACTATGACCTTGCCTCTGGTCTGCTCTTTCCTGAATCTCCACTCCACCAGGTTCTGGCCATTTTCTCCAGGCAGGCTCATGTTCCTCCGGGCCACCGTCGGGTTCGCTGCGCCCGCCAGGATGTGAGGCTCGGTCTGGTAGTGCGAGTCCATGCCGTTGGCGTAAATGACCCTCAGAGAGCTGTCATAACCCACCTGATAACTGTTCCGCAACTGATCTGTTAGATCAGATTAGAATAAACAGTATGTGTATTAGTATAGTGTTCTCGGTTTTTGTCTTGTTAACTTCAAGAGAGGCTGCGCAGACCTTCCACAAACAGAAATGTCAGTGTAAAAGGATCGAAAGTAGGACGTGACTTTCTTGTCAATCGTTGCCATATTGCTGTGGTATAAGAGGAATAAAACACGTCAGCTGTGTTACCTTGTACGAGTGTGTAGAATGAGTCGATGGAGGAGAGGTTAGTGGTAATGCTGACATCATCATCTCTTCCGGAAGTCTCAATGTCCACTGTGAGCGCTCGGTCCATCTCCTCGATCAGACTAGTGATAACTCCTGTAGGGAAGGTGACGTTTGTCAGCCTTCCCTCACTGTCATAGCTGGAAAAACACAACAAAAACAAACAAACAACAAAATGTTAGCAAACTACCAGCATGAATCTGAGCGAGCTGATGTCCCCAACAACTAATCACTGATCACCATTGTTCCCAGTGATCAATCACCACTGTTCCCAATGACCAATCACCATTGTTACAAATGATCAATCACTGATCACCATTGTTCCCAATGACCACTCACCATTGTTCCCAATGACCAATAACTGATCACCATTGTTCCCAATGACCAATAACTGATCACCATTGTTCCCAATGACCAATAACTGATCACCATTGTTCCCAATGACCAATCACCATTGTTCCCAATGACCACTCACTGATCACCATTGTTCCCAATGACCAATCACTGATCACCATTGTTCCCAATGATCAATTACTGATCACCATTGTTCCCAATGACCACTCACCATTGTTCCCAATGACCACTCACTGATCACCATTGTTCCCAATGACCACTCACTGATCACCATTGTTCCCAATGACCAATTACTGATCACCATTGTTCCCAATGACCAATCACTCATCACCATTTCCCCCGAAGATCAATCCCCGATCATCGTCGTTTCAAATGATTATTTTAATTTCCGAGTGTCTTCAGAAAATCTTTCTCCTTCAGGTAACACCTTTTGGTATGCAAATGAACATGACACCTCAATTAATATGCAAATTAGTCTCTGATGTTATACGGTGATGTCTAACAGCTTTTTGAGTACGCATTAAGTACTTTCTCCTGAAAAGAATTTGCATCACTGTTCTGTACAGGGAGTAAATACACTTTCAGGTGTCAGATTTCTATATAAAACATATTTTCTTCTCTGAACATTTTAAAATATGTTAAGCTTAACTAAACATCTTTGACTGAATTTATTTACTCAAATCCGTTACTCGGTCGTCCATTTGGTTCCTATTAGACGGCGCTGTATTGTACAGTGGTGTGTGTGTGTGTGTGTGTGTGTATGATTAATGCGTAAATGTGTTTTTTTGTAGTTTATATGTTCTTGCACGTGTGTTGCGTGTGCTTTGGCTGATGTGCCGAGTGAAATTCCTGCATGTCCCGTACAGTGAATAATAAATCCTGCTGTTGAAAGATGAAGCACCATTAAAAATGAGATTAGTTTTATAACCTAGAGCTAGCCAGAAAGCGCCGTCTGTCAGCGACAGGTCTAATCTAATTCTACACACATACACATGTGCACACACACACACACACACACATATACAGCATGTTCATATTAGACCAGAAGAACACACTTCAAATATTCTTGGCGGTGTGGTACATTCACCAACACGTCTTTCTTTCTTTTCTTCCTTTTCTCAATGTGTGCATGTTGTGATCAAATGACAGCTTTTTGAGGACTCCAGGTTTTTTTTTTTCTCTTTTCTGTCAAGTGGCTACATTATGACGCTGAATGTGCCGAAATGTACACCGAGCCATTTTAACAGCACACCCCATGACGGTAGCATCGCTTAATACACATCAGACGGGATCACGGACTTTCCGAGGTTCGCGAGGATGAAAAATATCACGCCATTAAATGGATCGTCCATTAAAGACCACCGAGACCAACCAGACACAGACCTCTTAAGCTCCGAGGCAGAGACTGATCAGCGCTCTGAGACGGGACTCGAGCCCAGATGTTTTTATGTTCTGGGGAAGTCTCTCTTTCCAGAAAATCACCCCACCATCTAATATATAAGTGGTCCCTCGCTTTCTCTCTCTCTCTCTCTGTATGTAAACAGCACATGCAGGATATAAATCCCCGTTGTCGTAATGCAGATGGAGAGAGCAGAGATTCAGATTTCACAGACTCGAGCCCCAGAACGTCGCCGCATCATCTTTCTTTATGACCGTCGAAGTTTATTTCCAAAGGCTACATGCACATTACAAGCTTCATCACACAATTCTGTTTTTTTGTTTGTTTGTTTTTTTTTTTTGTGCTCAGATCGAATGTGTCCATCTTGACTGTATATACAGCACTGTGCAAAACCCTATAAGTTTTTAGTACAAACTTTGTTATAGATTTTTGTTTTATTTTATAACTCGGCACAAGAACATTTTAGATTCCCAAACATTAGTTTTCTAGCACAAAATGAAATGTTACAGAAAAAATGTTTGTATGTCATTAAAGAAAGCAGCAGATTACGTAAGGGCTGTAGGGCAGCAGTAGCTCAGTGGTTAAGATGTTGGGCTGCTGATTGGAAGGTCGTCAGTTCCAATCCCAGCACTGCCAAGCCTCCACTATTGGGCCCTTGAGCAAGGCCCTTAATCCTGAATTGCTCAGACGTATAAAATGAAATAAATGTAAGTCGCTCTGGATAAGGGCGTGTGCCAAATGCCGTAAATGTAAATGTAAGAGACACTTTTCAGACAGTAAACACAATGAAGGCTGCTGGGTTTCGCTGCAGAAATAAGAAGCGAGTGCGAAAGTCAAAGTGTCCAGAAGAACTGTGTCTGGTTCTGCAAGATGCTCAATAAAACTCACCAGCTCATTTCCTTATAAAACTGCACACATTGTACCGGAGATTGATTATTTATTTATTTATTTATTTTTGTCACACCAAATATTGACTTTGTTTCATTTACTACTGTTTACTGCTCTTTACTGTATTTTTTTCTTAATGTAGAAACATTTAATTTCATAATTTTGAAGGCATCTTTGCTCTACAGCATTTCTTTGCATGTGTCTAACACTTTCGCACGGTGCTGTACCCCACAAAATATTTTCAGAGTTTTCTATAAATGTAATTCATACATCCGTATTTTCAAATGCGGATTATGTTTGTTAGTTAGTTATTATCCGTTGCCGATGGTTTACTAAAACGCCGTTACATTTGTGGAGCTCAGACTGCAGAACAGAACAGGTACGTACCAGGATACAGAACAGGAAACCACTTTACAATTGATGTACAAAGATGGACATTCGCCGCTTCCTTTCAGATTGACCCGTCAATCATGGATGTACTATTTCCTGTTTATGTTAAAATCGTGTTTCTGATTAGTTGATGATGATGAAATATGTCACCATTTGGCGCAACAAAGGTATGATTTATAATCATTATGCATTACTACTTACGATGTACCTTAAGTGTGTGTGGGGGGGGGGGGGGGAGCCACATTCCGATCTGAGCATTCTCACTCATGTCACATGTCACAACTATCGGATATGTACTGGATCGAGAACTTGATTGGATTTCTGCATCCATCAAATTTTTGTCATCAGAATGACAAAATCAAATCTCAGTCACTTCACCCTGGTAAAGTGAACACAGCCAAAGCCAGCTCTAATTTCTACACACATTCCCATTAAGCTGAGATTCAGCCGGAGCACTAAACGATCACGGTTTCGTTTTCTCTGACGAATCAAATCCGCCACGTTCCCTCGGGGGTTGATATAAAATCGTAAACCCAAGATGTACGACACTACGTGCTGAGTGTCGAGAAGTGTAGTACTCCTCCTTTCCAGAGAAGTACTCCATGGGTGCGTTAGCGTCTGAACTTTTTTTGTTCTTTTTCATGTTAAAAAATGTTCTAAAGTCATTGAATATTTTTTGACAGTTCGTCAATGCTCAGATCTCTTTTAATGTTCTATTTGTCATGCTTAATTACTAAAACTGTTTTTTAAATATCTTTTTAAATGTTCGAAACTCTAGTTTTCTATTAATATTTAACATTAAACGGGCCTGGAATGCTTTAATTTCTTTTAATGTTTAATTATTAAGTATTACCTGAAATGTTCTTTTTTAAATCTTTTTAATGTTTTAAACTCTAGTTTTTATTAATATTTATCATGAAAAAATATGTATATATATATATATATACACACACACACATATAAATATATATATATATATACACACACACACACACACACACACACATATATATATATACACACACACACACATATATATATATATATATATATATATATATATATATATATATATATACACACACACACACACACACACACACACACACACATATATATATATATATATATATAATACATATATATATATATAATATATATAATATGTTCATGTTATATACGAACATAATGACCAATCAGATTCAAGCACTCAGCTGTCATGTGGTGTTATTTCTTCTAATGTAATGTTGTTTTGATTTTTAAAAGTTCTCCATTTTATTTAATTTTATTTTATTTTTTTGTAATGTTAAGATTTAGATCAACTGTCACATCACAGTTTACACGGGATAAAGAGATATTAATATTTTAATATTGTTCATATTTTAATTTAAAAGTTCGACCTGGGATAGCTGTAATTTCTCGTGTTTGCACTTTTTCTGCCTGAGTGTTCGACTGTATAAAAGTTTTCCGAATGTTCTAGCTGGAGTGTGTGAAGACTTGTGTTAGTTGTGTGTGGAACAGCAGCCTGACTCACTCGTAGAAGGTGGTCCAGCCGATCTGGGTGCTCTTGGTGGCGAGCAGGCCGCTGTTGCCGTGGTAGGTGAAGAGCGTGAGCTCCTGTCCCTGCGCCGTCAGCGTCTTCAGGCCTCCGTTGGTGCTGATGGTGATCCAGATCACCTGGTTGTCGGGGGCGACGAGGCGCACAGGCATGCGGTTGGGGTCTCGACGGACGCGTAGCGTGTTGCCGTTGCCGTCGGCGACAGCGGTGACATCACCCTCGTTGCTGTAGCTGAAGTTGTACACGTAATCCCCGGTGACGAGGCTCATGGTGTGCTGGTGCGTGCCGTTCACATCGAAAATGTAGAGCTCCTGCGCGGCCGGAGAGGCCACTTCGAAAAAGCCGGACGAGGCCAGGGGAGGACGGTTTCGTGAAATGGCTCGGATACGAATGTTGCCCAAATCAGCGACGTAAAGAGTTCCATCAGGGGACACAACGAGCGAAGATGGGGCGTTTAACCTAGCATCTTTAGCGTAGCCGTCTCCCGTGAGGTAGCAGTCACAGTTGGCGTCGTTTTTGCAGTCGCACTCGGATGGCGCCCCCGCCAGGTGCGTGATCTCTCCGTCTGTGCTCACCTGCCGTACTCGGTTGATCTTCTTCTCGTCGCTCTCGGCGATGTACAGCACACCGCTGAAGGACACGGCGATGGCAGTGGCACCCTCCAGGGTGGTCTGGATGGCACGTTTTCCCAGAGCGTACTCGATGCCTGGAACCTGACAGTGCATGGGGCGTCCCGCTACGATACGCACCTGTCGGTTCTCCGTGATCTGAAGTACAACGTTGTTGTCCAGCACATAAATCGAATTATCCATGGGGTTGATGGCCAAGTCTGTTGGCCACTCCAAACGCACCTGCGGGGAAATGACATGCAGCACAGATGTTAGAGATACGCAATACGAATACAAAACACACACACACACACACACACACACTTTTAATAGTTGCACATACTTTGTAACTTCTGTTTTGGTGCATCACATAGTTCAATTCTGTCCGAACAGCTGAAAATATCATTTCTGAGATAAAATGTTACAACTTCAGCCCGGATAACGTGTTCCTCCAGCTTCGCCTACACAAGACTGATGTTTTTACTCCTTACTTTTTATAGAAAAGGTAACAAAATGGCCGACAGTTAGCTAGTCCCGTGGGTTTCAGCTGTATAGCTGCATTAATGAGGTCACTACGAGCTAATCTGACTCCAGAACACATTTTCTGTTTGTTTTTCCTTCCATAGGTTTCTAACCAGATGTTGAGTTCTCGCATAGGAGAAGGTGATGGTGTGAAAGATATAAAGGATGAGAACAGATTATATTAAATGATGTCACAGCGAGTGTGTGTTTAAGTCTCTCCGTTCGGAAGGAAAGAGGCCTACAGTGAGCACACGTTTTAATTCGTCTGGTCCCTGCGTCTCCGTCTCCTTCTCCGAGGCTGAAGCGTCGCTGTGACACTGATGAAGAAGAATCCTTTACTTTGGAGCTCTAATACAATGCGGGACCGTGCTTTATTTCATTCCGCTGTCACTGGGTCATTTATTTTATGCCAGAGGGGATAAACAACAACAAGAAGAAGCAGCAGAAGCAAAATCTTGAGCGTTGGGTATCGATGCAGATCCTTTTTAACGAGGATTTTATGGCGCTTTCGTCACTAATGGTCTTTGCTGAGACTGAATCAGAGTGAAATTTCTTTTGAACTGTTTGCTGGTTGGTTTGATACCGCACATAATTAAACGAATCAAAAAACAAGAAAAAAAAGGGGCGTGTGGGGCTGAAAACGTCCTCGTGAAACTCTTTCAACCGGTTAAGTGCGTGCAGAAACCACAAAAAAAAAAAGAAATCATCCGAGCACAGAGAACACAGAGTTGGTGTTAAATACATGATTAGATAATTATGTAAATAAGTAGTCTAAAACATTTTTCTCACATCCAGCAGTTATTTTTCTCTTTTTTTCGTTCATCCAGATGTCTAGAATTCACGGCGTTTCTGTAGAGCTCTCTGTCCTTCAGCTACGGGAAACACACTGCATGTTTGAGTCACTTCCTGCGGTTGGAGTCGTTTCACGGTCGAACCGTTAGCTACGTTCCCGTCCACGTATTTTTATGCAAATTTCGGGATCTCGCATAACAAAACGCAGGATGGAAACACCAGACGCGAATAAATGCGCATTAAAAAAAAAACGTACGCGCTCAGTCGAGGCGTATAATTTTTTTAAAAAATTAGATAAACTACGACGGAAACACATTTACCGAATAAATTCCTCGATGCGCATCAAAACAGTCATGTGACTTTGCCTCAACAGGTCATGTGATGGCTCCGAAACGTAAAAATGGCGGAGAGCGAGATGCGCCAGTTTCCCCGGAAGTTGCGATTTTGTTCTCTTGAACACACGGGATGGAAACGGTGCTTCGTTCGCAAATGTTTTATGCGATACTCCAATTTTTCGCATAATTTCCATTCGCAGCGTGGATGGAAACATGGCTACTTTCTCACTCGAGTTCACTTGGAAATAAATCGAGTGAAGTCCAGTTCTGGTTGTGGTCTGAACTGAATCAGTCGCCATTACAGCAGTAACACCAGCGAACTCGTCGTCATCGTCACTGTGAATCGGATTGTCTTTACTAACTTTATCACTCACCCTGATTGGCCAGTTTTAATGGCTCCGCCCACCACACAGGTACACTCAATGTATATAACTTGGTGGCTTGTGTTTACCGGATTGAGAAACGGTTCGCCAACCAATCCGGAGCTTATATGATGATTAGCACGCTGTATACGGGGAACGAGCGTTAGTGTGCTTTTACATCTGCAGTGTTTAACCTGTTTGAATGTGTGAAGAGGTGAACTGTTAAGAACGGAAAAAAACTTCTTGGCAGTAATTTTGTTAAAACAAACTAAATATAACGTAGACGCCGTGAGTCAGTGTTTAAGAGTTTAAGATGGAGGAACAGCTGTGTGGTTCAATCACAGTTAACCCAAACTACGCAAGTGATGAGAATCAAGCTGAAAGTCCTTTCACTTACAATTAACACCAGATGGTTTTATAATGACTCTCTCTCTCTCTCTCTCTCTCTCTCTCTCTCGTGCTCTCGCACTCCACTTTGCCCTCTCTTCATCTCTAGCTCTTTACCATTGTTCTTTTGCCCTCTTTCTGCTTGTTCCCTCTCTCCTTCTCTTCATCATCTCTTGTTATCTCTCCAACTTTATGCTCTACACTTCCACTATTTTGTTTTTCTCTCATTATATGGCGGGGGTTGGGTCAAGGGGGTTTTGTCTTTAAATATGTAAATACGCTGAACTGATGCATTCAAGGCATCTTAAAATCTCTCTTTCTCTCCTCTGTGTTCTCCCATTCCCTTATGCCTGCTTTCTCTTTGTCTCTCTCTCTCTCTCTCTCTCTCGCTCTCTCTTTGTCACGCTCCTTCCATTATGATCTATCTCTCTTGTCCTTTTCCTCTTTTCTCTCAGCCTCTCTCACCTAACTCGGTTCTCCTCTATATTCTTTTTATGTCTGATTTCTGTCTTTGCTTCCTTCTAATTTCTCTGTCTGTCTGTCTGTCTCTCTCCCTCCCTCCTGCAGGAACATTAAACTCTAATGCTGTAGAAATAAAAGCTTTCTCGTCCTCTTCTGCGTCTGCATTATACATGATCCACTTCAGCTTCACTGCTAACACTGTTTGACCATTAACACGGGGTCAGAGTCCTCAGGGAAGTAAAACAGGAGTGACAGCATGGGTTTCCCTTCTCTTACACCACAGCAATTTGCCAGCGATCACAATTTTTAAATTTTTTTTTTTAAAAGAACGACGTCATACTTTTTATCCGTTTATAGTCACACCTCATGCTTTGCAACGTTCTGCTTGAATATTGGTCGCTATCCATGTCCACTTTTAAACTTTAAGCACCTTCCCCCGATCCGTACTGTAACAAAGCTTTTATTCTGAACACAGTAGACTTTAATGCTCCTTGAGGATCGTTAATCCGCAGATTAAACACGGCACAAGTTCACTTATCTCTTCTTTATACGATGCTCAGCTCTCATAATCTGCTACTTACGAGGGTTTACAACGTGAAGTTCCGCTCAGCGCTCTCACTGCAGGACTGAGCCACGTACGTGCTTAAAGACGGCGTGAGACGTCTTCAGAGCCGTGATTTGATTCCGTATGCTGACCTATTTCCTTTAGAAACAGGAAGTCAACGTGGCGGCGTGTTGGAGCGCTTGACTGATTTACACCACACCTTTCGCCCAGTCTAAACAAACCTGGACAGTAGCTTAGCGAGCTAGCTAAATACGGAGAAGAGTTTACAGCGAGAATCTATTTTCAGCTCTGGAGGATTTCTCACCGCCACCTTCACCCACGCCTGCCCAATTTAACCAGATATCCTGGATGACGAGACGCTGTGTGTTGCTGGAGTTCTGGCGTACGTGTTTGAGCTGAGGTCCGGTGTCAGTGGCACCGATGCTGAGGGAGAACCGCAGGAACGTCACCAGGACTTTTCATACATGTGGCTGCTCAAAGCGCTTCACAATCACGTTATAAAAATTAAATTCAGTTAAAAGATGAAGTGAAAATACAAACGTGTATTGTATAAGTATAAAGATATATATATATATATATACACACACACACATATATATATATACACACACACACATATATATATATATATATACACACACACACACACACACACACACATATATATATATATATATACACACACAGACACACACATATATATACACACACACACAGAGACACACACACACATATATATATACACACACAGACACACACACACATATATATATATATATATATATATATATATATATATATATATATATATATATATATATTATTTGAAATAATAAATATCAAGGTACAGGAAGTACTTTCAATTAAATACAATTAATATAATGAGGTGCAGCTACACAAAAGCAGAAACGCCTTAATGCAGGTGTGATAGAGTTAAAATATAAGTAGGACATGGGGAAGTTTCTCCAAAGTGTTGCAATCCGTTTTCAATCCTTTAAAAAAAAAAAAAAAAAAAGATTCAGTAAATGTTAATACCGCTCTGTTTTTGTGAAACGCAGCCCGGTGTGTTATATGAAACAATTTCATGGCAGCTATTTTTGAATGCTGAAACGGACAAGGATATATGAAGTTCATCTTAAAATATTAGATGACTGTACTGGAAATAAGACTTTACCTTGTGTCCTGCAATAAGAAACATAAAAACATCATCCATCATTTGTCTGAAAAGCTCCAAAAGACAAAATGACTGAGCTTCCAGTGTCCACCTGCGTCCTCGTCTACCACCGCTAATCCGACAGACGATGAGTTTGAGACAAAAATGAAAATATACTCATTGTGCAGAGTGGAGAGGCTCCGCCCCCACACACCTGCGGGGCTTTAATTTTCTGAATAAGACGCTCTGATTGGCTAAAAGATTAACGTGTATAAATGTGTATGAAGCTGTTTTTTGTTTGCTGTCATTTTTCATTTTTCACATTCAATTAAGTGTTCTGTGATCGGACAGCATTGGATTGGAGATTGGATGGATGCTGCTAATTGGTTCACATAAGACTCTGAAGTCTATAGAAAATTTTGTCTATAGAGAACTCTGATGTATATAAAGATCTGTCTATAGAAAATTCTGAAGTCTATAGAAAATTCTGTCTATAGAGAACTCTGATGTATATAAAGATCTGTCTATAGAAAATTCTTAAGTCTATAGAAAATTCTGTCTATAGAAAATTTTGTCTATAGAGAACTCTGATGTATATAAGGATCTGTCTATAGAAAATTCTGTCTATAGAAAATTTTGTCTATAGAGAACTCTGATGTATATAAAGATCTGTCTATAGAACATTCTGAAGTCTATAGAAAATTCTGTCTGTATAACTGTTCCCCCAGAGATAAATCATAAGCGTTCTAAACGTTCTAAGTGTGTAGATGGTGGATAAAAAAGTGCCGTGTGTGTAAAACAAGGAATCAACAGAAACGTTCTGCTTTATTCTACAGAACCACTCAGTAGCTTGATAACAGTTTTGACAAACTGGTGCTTAGTCGAAATCTCGAATTTCCCCGCAAACAAACTGCTTTTGTCTTCCATAAAGAATTAAAACTGCTCTAAAGCCACGGCGTTTCACCGGGCTGCAGAGTCTGACCCGCTTCATTCATGTGAAAATGACACACTGCCGTGTTTCTGCATCATAATGAATGATTCCTGAAGGCTGAGTGTGATCCTCTTGACGAGGCCACTTCAACACTCTAACACTTTCCCTGTGCTGGAGTGCACGTTAGCGTCATCCAATTTAAAAAAAAAAACAACAAAAACACGAAGCTGTGATCAGACGGAGTCGGACGATCGTCACACTCATTTCATTTTACTGTATCGGGGACAGAACTGAACTGATGAAGAGGCTGAATGAGGTTTTTTATTTTAGAACAGACAGATGGGGGCGCTGTAGCTCTCTGTTGCACACGGAGGGAGAAGTGTGTGTGTGTGTGTGTGTGTGTGTGTGCTTCTCTGTCCTGTCTAACACACACTGAAAAAAATCTGGACAGAATTTCTGTGTGTTTAAGTTTCCGAGAAACACCGATCAGCATTCAGGCCATCAGTGTAGACAACAATATACTGCAGTGTGTGTGTGTGTGTGTGTGTGTGTGTGTGTGTGTGTGTCATCCGACATAACACAGAAGGATTGTAACCTGTAAAGCTGCAATGACCTTGCAGTTTACTTACCAATACTTTTTTCTCCTTAAACTAATATTCCCAAATAACACTGCATAAACAATTACCAGTTCTAATTGTTCTAACAGTTCTAATACTAATTGTAATTTTTAAAAAATTAAAATAAAGAATGAATAAATATAATCTATTTATTCTTTTAGAGGTGTTTAGCATTTTAAATACACACAGATTTTTTTTTTTTTTAAGGCATATCGTCAAAATGTTTACGGAATGTTTACATTTTTGTTTGAAGAAGAAACCTGTGCACCATAATGTTAAAAATATATACTTTTAAAATGTATTTTTAGTCTACGTCCACAATTTGCTCTTAAATCAATGAACCTTCGTTCAAATCCCTTCATTATGATGAGAAACAAAAATGTTCAAATGATGTATATCAAGATAATAAAATAAGCGATATATATATATATATATATATAATTAATAATGTCATTACTTTATTACAAGGCTTCACTTTCAGAATATAAATAAGTGCTATAATAAAAGCGGTATGTTTTGTTTTTTTGTTTTTTTTACATAGAGATGAGTACTGTATAACACACACACACACACACACACACACACACACACACACACACACAAACACGCACAGATATACATGTTTGCTTCTATTTTCGGTGGAATCAAATATTAACACTGTAATAAACACCGTGTTCAAATAAACATATTGTATTTATGCTGGTCACAGTAATAGCAGTATAATGCCACCGTAATGACATTGTATCGAGGCCTGAGGGAACGCAATGCGTTTAGCGCAATGTTTTATGCATACTGTCATAAAAGTGACTCGCTTTAACTCGCCGGTGATTCAGTTTCACTTCACTGGCTAAAACAATAACGTGTGTCTTTAAAAAAAAATTAAAAATACAAAAAAAAATAAATAAAAGCGCTAGAACCTGGTTATGTACAGTATGGAGTGTCGTGAAGGCTGGACGTCTCGTTTCTCGCTGCGTCCGTCTGCTCTTATTTGCATCTGAATATTTAATACCGGTGGATAAAACCTATATAATAAAACGCTCGTTATTATACGACGCTCGTGTCCAGACACGATTTTTATTGCGATTTCAACAGTTACACGAGGACAACATCGAGAATTTATCATAAAATGATCGAATATATTTAACTGATTTGTACATAGGGTCTGATACAAAATACAACATTAAATTTTACAATATTTGCTCTGAATATTTCTATATTTGAAGTAGCTGAGTATAAATGATATAGCAGTGCACTGCGTACTGTATATGTCTCATAATAATATATCCGTAGTCAATATAATAATATAAAATATTACAAAAATAATGTTACACTAGGTGTTTTGCTCAGCAGTGATTAGGAACACTTTGTATTCAAATATGATTGATTGTGTGCATAATTATTAAAAATATATATAATTATAATATAATTTTAAAAAAAATTATAATCAGAATGTAATATAGACTCATGTAAGCTACATTATCTTTTCTCCTCACTAGTTTGGAAGTTATATTATAAATTATATTAAGAGATATTCTGTATTTTTTTTTTAAAAGAACATTTTATTCATAATATAAATATAATAGAATATAAATATGTTGTATGATACAGCGTTATATTCAGTTGCTTTTCCTAATGTAGCTTTTTTAAAAATGATCTACTGCATTACAATACAATAATGATGTTATTTATTTATATTTATATGCATCTGTATTTTTTTACGTGTTATAAATATGAAATGGGATATATTTTATTTATTGTATTCTTGTTGTTATGTATACATCATGACTGTCATATGGAAAATATGTGAATGTGTATATGTATATATTCTATATTTTAATATGTATTTGCAATTATTATAAAAATACTGCAATTGTTTAGCTGTTATGTAACAGAAATGATGTTCCTAACTCACACCTATTTTTTATTTACCAAGAATGTTATTTACACACTGCCCTCCACTGATATCGGCCCCCTCGGTAAATATGAGAAAAGAAGGCTGTGAAAAATCGTCTGTATTGTTTAAGCTTTTGATCTTTTGTTTACAAAAAAATCACAAAAATACTCTGCTCTCATGGATATCTAACAATTGCAAACACAACACAGGTTTATCAAAAAAAAATATATATATCTTTGTTAAATTATAGGTGTGCAACAATTATTGGCCCCCTTTTAGTCAATACTTTGTGCTACCTCCCTTTGCCAAGATAATAGGTTATAGGAGTCTTCTCCTATAATGCCTGATGAGGTTGGAGAATACATGGCAAGGAATCTGAGACCGTTCCTCCATACTGAATCTCTCCAGATCCTTCACATTTTGAGGTCCACGCTGGTGGACTCTCCTCTTCAGTTCACCCCACAGGTTTTCTATGGGGTTCAAGTCAGGGGACTGGGATGGCCAGGGCAGGACCTTGATTTTGTGGTCAGTAAACCATTTTTGTGTTGATTTTGATGTATGTTTTGGATCATTGTCCTGCTGGAAGATCCGACCACGGCCCATTTGAAGCTTTCTGTCAGAGGCAGTCAGGTTTTCATTTAATATCTGTTGATATTTGATAGAGTCCATGATGCCATGTATCCTAACAAAATGTCCAGGTCCTCTGGCAGAAAAACAGCCCCAAAACATTAAAGAGCCACCACCATATTTAACCGTGGGCATGAGGTACTTTTCCATATGGCTACCTCTGTGTGCACCAAAACCACCTCTGGTGTTTATTGCCAAAAAGCTCTATTTTGGTTTCATCTGACCATAGAACCCGATCCCATTTGAAGTTCCAGTAGTGTCTGGCAAACTGAAGATGCTGGAGTTTGTTTTTGGATGAGAGTAGAGGCTTTTTTCTTGAAACCCTTCCAAACACCTTGTGGTGATGTAGGTGACTTCGGATTGTAGTTTTGGAGAATTTCTGACCCCAAGAAGCAACTAACTTCTGTGATTCTTCAGCTGTGATCCTTGGAGATTTTTTGGCCACTCGAACCATCCTCTTCACAGTGCGTTGAGACGATATAGACACACGTCCAATTCCAGGTTGATTCATAACATTTCCAGTTGACTGGAACTTCTTAATTATTACCCTGATGGTGGAAATGGGCATTTTCAATGCTTGTGCTATTTTCTTATAGCCACTTCCCATTTTGTGAAGCTCAACAACCTTTTGCCGCACATCACAGCTATATTCCTTGGTCTTACCCATTGTTATGAATGACGAAGGGAATTTGGCCTATGTGTTACCTCATATTTATACCCCTGTGAAACAGGAAGTCATGGTTGAACAATTTCCTGTTCCTAGTCACCCAGGTGTACTAAAAAAAATGTAAAATATCAATGGGAATATACTTCAAATATATATTTTTCTCATATGAATTCATGGGGTGCCAATAATTGTTGCACATCTATATTGAACAAAGATTTTTTTTTTAATAAACCTGTGTTGTGTTTGTAATTGTTTGATATCCATGAGAGCAGAGGATTTTTGTGATTTTTTAGCTTTTATATAGAGTATATTCTAAGAACATGTTCAGTGATATGAATAATAAAACAGGGGGAGGAGTCACACATACCTGCCCAATATGCATGCTCGTGTCACAGGTCAAAGGTCGTGCAGAGGTCAGATCGTTTGACCCCAGCAGTGTTGATATGATGCCGTTGCGGTCCACTTTGCGGATCATCGTCCCATCAACGAAGTAGATTAATCCGTTTTTATCCACTGCAATGCCTGCAGGAAGAAAGGAGCAAGATATATATATATGTGTCAGCAGAGACACACACACACACACACACACACACACACACACACAGCGGCAACATGTGTCGCGTTTGGTCCTGCATTTTTCAGGTCTCGATGAAAGTGTGTGCTGTGTTGCATTATTCACATTTTGGTTTGACTGTGTTGAATAATTTGTAAGGGTAAAAGGACTATGGAGGAGACACACACACAAACACACACACACACACACACACACACACACACACACACACACAGGATTTTTCTCACAAAAGGCCAAACTCAAACTGTACAACAGTTGAATTCCACGCTGATTAGAGATAACACAGCACCATCACATTTTACCATGTGTGTGAGTGCGTATGTGTGTGTGTGTGTGTGTGTGTGTGTGTTTTAGATGCCAACCCAGAGCTTACTGAACATCTGTTTGTTGCCATGGGGACAGTAATAGCTAAAATAACTCTTGTATTCAGCCAAGAGTGCTTACACTCTGTATTTGTGTGTGTGTGTGTGTGTGTGTGTGTGTGTGTGTGTGTGTGCGCGCACACGTGCTGGCCACCATTGTACAAAAAAAAATTCCCACAGCACCATGACCAGCGACCTAATCAAAGTGACAGTGTGTGTGCGTGTGTGTGCGCGTGTGTGTGTGCGCATGTGTGTAGTTATCTATACTATGACTAATGTGCTTTATTAAACTGAAAGTGAAAAATGCACAAAACTCAAACACACACACACACACACACACACACACGGCATGTCCACAGAGGGTGTGTGTGAGCCATGAGGCGAGTGTTTTATTTGCTCAGCAGATCTGCAGAGTGATTCCTCCAATTTTAGCATAACAGCATCATGTGGACATTATAGATCCTTACACACACACTCACACGCACACACATGCACACACGCACACACACACACACACACACACCCCTACACACACAACCACAAATGCAAGAAACCAAATGAGTACATGTACAGTACATATTTAGGTGGTTATATGTAAACCAGTTACCTTTAGGACCCAGCAGCAGGGCCTCGTTGGCCTTCCCTCCATCTCCACAGCGGTTCTCGTCGAAGGGTAAGCACTGTTCTCCGGTTCCTGCCACCACCTCAGCATTCTGCAGCAGCTCCTTCACCCCTGTCAGAACTTTGGGTCTGAAGATCCTGCGTGAGTTCGTATCGGACACATACAGCTGCCCCGACATCGGATCCGTCGCCAAATAGTACTTATGCGCTGGATTGTTGCTATGGAGTTGGAGGAAGAAAATGTTTATTTACTCATCATGAAACACAATTGACATGCTTACAGAGTTTTAACATTTATGTTCAACCCAAATACTAACCTTCAACCCTAAAACTAACCTTCAACCCTAAAACTAACCTTCAACCCAAATACTAACCTTCAACCCTAAAACTAACCTTCAACCCAAATACTACCCTTCAACCCAAAACTAACCTTCAACCCTAATACTAACCTTCAACCCAAATACTAACCTTCAACCCTAAAACTAACCTTCAACCCTAATACTAACCTTCAACCCAAATACTAACCTTCAACCCTAAAACTAACCTTCAACCCAAAAACTAACCTTCAACCCTAAAACTAACCTTCAACCCTAAACACTATTTTTGAACCCTAAAACTAACCTTCAACCCTAAAACTAACCTTCAACCCTAAACACTATTTTTGAACCCTAAAACTAACCTTCAACCCAAATACTAACCTTCAACCCTAAACACTATTTCTCAACCCTAAAACTAACCTTCAACCCTAAACATTAATTTTCAACCCTAATACTAACCTTCAACCCTAAAACTAACCTTCAACCCTAAAATTAACCTTCAACCCAAATACTAACCTTCAACCCTAAACATTAATTTTCAACCCAAATACTAACATTCAACTCAAATACTAAGCTTCAACCCTAAACACTATTTTTCAACCCTAAAATTAACCTTCAACCCTAAACACTATTTCTCAACCCTAAAACTAACCTTCAACCCTAAACATTAATTTTCAACCCTAATACTAACCTTCAACCCTAAAACTAACCTTCACCCCTAAAACTAACCTTCAACTAACCTTCAACCCTAAACCTAAGCTTCCACCCAAATACTAACCTTCAACCCAAAACTAACCTTCAACCCTAAACGTTAATTTTCAACCCTAAAACTAACCTTCAACCCTAAAATTAACCTTCAACCCTAAACACTATTTCTCAACCCTAAAACTAACCTTCAACCCTAAACATTAATTTTCAACCCTAATACTAACCTTCAACCCTAAAATTAACCTTCAACCCAAATACTAACCTTCAACCCTAAACATTAATTTTCAACCCAAATACTAACATTCAACTCAAATACTAAGCTTCAACCCTAAACACTATTTCTCAACCCTAAAACTAACCTTCAACCCTAAACATTAATTTTCAACCCTAATACTAACCTTCAACCCTAAAACTAACCTTCAACCCAAATACTAACCTTCAACCCTAAAACTAACCTTCAACCCTAAAACTAACCTTCAACTCACCTTCAACCCTAAAACTAAGCTTCAACCCAAATACTAACCTTCAACCCAAAACTAACCTTCAACCCAAATACTAACCTTCATCCCTAAAACTAACCTTCAACCCTAAAACTAACCTTCAACCCAAATACTAACCTTCAACCCAAAACTAACCTTCAACCCTAAATGTTAATTTTCAACCCTAAAACTAACCTTCAACCCAAATACTAAACTTCAACCCTAAAACTAACCTTCAACCCTAATACTAACCTTCATCCCTAAAACTAACCTTCAACCCAAATACTACACTTCAACCCTAAAACTAACCTTCAACCCTAATACTAACCTTCAACCCTAAAACTAACCTTCAACCCAAATACTAACCTTCAACCCTAAAACTAACCTTCAACTCACCTTCAACCCTAAAACTAAGCTTCAACCCAAATACTAACCTTCAACCCAAAACTAACCTTCAACCCAAATACTAACCTTCATCCCTAAAACTAACCTTCAACCCTAAAACTAACCTTCAACCCAAATACTAACCTTCAACCCAAAACTAACCTTCAACCCTAAATGTTAATTTTCAACCCTAAAACTAACCTTCAACCCAAATACTAAACTTCAACCCTAAAACTAACCTTCAACCCTAATACTAACCTTCATCCCTAATACTAACCTTCAACCCTAAATGTTAATTTTCAACCCTAAACTTTAATTTTCAACACTAAAACTAAACTTCAACCCAAATACTAACCTTCAACCCTAATGCATTACATTAATTTTCAAACCTAATATGAACCTTCAAGCCTAACACTAAAGTCCAACACTAAAACCAACCTTTGTGACAATGTCCATCATTAAATCTGAACCCTAACGCTGCTCGACAGTAAACCTTCACCGAATGCTGAGTCCCACAATGGAAAAATATACACAACAGAAAATAACAACAATCAAACAAAAATAACATTTACAATCACATCTAACTTGTAAGACTTGTGAATGAATGTGTAAAATGTCCCGGCGTAATCATAGAGTTTCTTTTGATGGAGTGGAAGAGAATAGAGAAGAGTGTGTGTGGAATACAGACATTAAACACAAAATATACGGTAAGAGCACAGAGGATGAAAGCTGAGTGGAGGAGACTGTGGATAAAGCGGTGGCTTATGTCCTGGAGATGAAACGTTTTATTGCACAGACACACACACACACACACACAGCAAAACACCTTAATCAGGCTCAGAAAAAGAGATGGGGGTGTGATCGGATGTGGAAAACAGAGAAATATGTTACAGTTACAGTTATAGATAATAATAATACGTAAGGAATACAACACTCAGTGTCATGCTGTTATAGGAAAATAATCAATGACAAGGTGGTGTGATGAATAATTATTATTTCATAACAGCACGTCCGCGAGTGTCTTATTCCTCGAAAGCAATTTGCATACAATTACAATGAATTATTTATTCAATACTGACACGTTGTACTTTTTTATCCATTTATAGTTACATTTAATGTTCAGCAAAACAATCTGAGAAACCGCAAAGCTCCTCTGTCACATGGTGTTTAATCCATTTTATGAGCTGTTACTATAGAAACGGTATTAGAACGAGTGCGTTAATATAAACCTGCGCTGCTGTCGGAGCTGCTGTTATAGAAAATTAATCAACACCTTCTGACCAATCAGGATCCGGAATTCAACGGCACTTGCCGTAGTCGCCGTTTCAAACATCTCGCTGGCTAACTGACTAGATATTTTATAAAAGAAGATGAAACATTGCTCCTCCGGATCGCTTTCAGCTTTTAAACTACAGTATTACAGCAGTGTTGGTGTCCGGAACAGGAAGTCGGTGTGGAAGACGGCCGTATCGGTTTGTGGGAGTGTATTTACACGTCGCTGTGCTTCGGAGCCGGACCGAGCTGCGTGTCGTGTGCGGCTGAGTGTAATTCAGCATGACTGCGGAGCACGACAGTGTGACGCGACCATAATAACTGCCAGCGATCTGTCATTTCCTGTCCGTCATCCTCACACACTCTCCCCTCCCTGAGAGGGAAAAAAAAAAGAAAAAGAAAAACACGAGACGGCGAACGTGTGTCGAGGAAAAATCAACAACTTGTCACGACGTGTCAATTACAAGAGGCTAAGAATAGCGTGAGGCAGAAACCTGGCCACCATATGTGTGTGTGTGCGTGTGTGTGTGTGTGTGTGTGTGTGAGTGTGCGCGCTCGGGGGCTGAACAGATGAGTCTCATGCTAATCTTTTAACACGCATCTCCAACGTCTTTAACGTGCCCTCGTTGACTTTCCTGACGCCACACGAGTGTGCACTTGCAGCACGAAGGGAGGAGTGTGGAAGAGGAGAGCGGATATTGTTAGAAAATATCTATATTTATTATTTATATTTGCTAACTAGCTAGCGTGCTAATAATGATTCGGAGGAAACGTTCGTAAATCAGATTCACATCATTTCCCCTTGTGTTCTGCGTCTGAAGAGACACTCGGCCGAGGAGAGACGAGGGGAAAAAATCTTGAAGTCTCTTTTCTCTGAGAGTCAAAACAGAGAAACTGAGAAAGATGGAGACTGGAAGATGAATAAGACGAGAGAGAGAGAGAGAGAGAGAGAGAGAGAGAGAGAGAAATGATGGAGACACAAGGAGAGATTAATTGATGAGACAGAGAATAAGAGAAAATGTAGCAGCAGAAAGACTAAAAAACAAAACACAAAAAGAGAGAGAGGGATATATTCAGTACAAACTGATAGAGAAAATAGAGAAATAAAAAGATAAACATTGACAGGAAGAAGAGACTGAAGTGGCGAAATTAGAAAAAAGAGACAGAAAGGAAAAAAGGTAAAGAAGACTGAGATGAGCTGTCGGAGCATACGGCTCAGGGAGGGGAAAAAAAGGAAAGAGTGAGGGAGAAAGAAAGAAAACTACAGTAAGAGTCAGTGCAAGAGCAAGAGGAAAAGAGGGAGAGAGAAACAGACTGAAAGAGTGAACAGTCGGACGCAGACGGAGACCGAGGAAAGAGAAGAGTAAAAAGAAAAGGAGAGGGAGAAAGTTTAAGAGAAAGACAAAAGATGGAGACTGAAAGGAAAAAAAGAACAAACGAAAGACTAAACGACAGAGCAAGAAAAATAGACAGAGGAAAGAAAAATGGACGAAGGAGACAGAAGGAGAGACGGATTACTGAGACAGACAGAAAAAAAGAGGGGGGGGGAGAGGATGTAGGAGTGAGGAATCACTCGGAAAAGAGATTAAAATGAAAAGAAGTTTTAAAAAAAAAAGAAAAAAGCAAGGAAAGAAAGAGATGACGATTGAAAGAAGAAATGAGAGGGGAAAGTGAGCAAGAGAGAGAGACAATGGCAGAGAAAGAGAGCAAGAACGAGTGATAGAGAGAGCAAGAGGAAGAAAAGAGACTTAAAAAGGTTAGAATGACTCGAAGGAAGAAGAGATAGAGAGAATAAAGATAGAGTTAAAATAGAAGAGAGAGAGAGAGAAAGTGCAAGACAGCATGAGAGACTAAAAAAAAGAGTGAGGATAATGGGGACGTGA